>PVJH01023707.1:0-34285 GCA_004026705.1 Nesogale talazaci | reverse complement strand
TCCAACTTCACTGTACATCTCCTGGTCTAGCTGGATTTATGTGGTAGAATTGGGGTCATGATAGTGGGTGGAAGGCAGCATGGGAACTAGAGGAAGGTTGCATATTTCATAGCTCCTACCCTGTATCTTAACTGACTCATCTCCTCCTTGTAACCCCTCTGCAAAAGGATGTCACCTCACCTATTGATGGGCTTTGGGTTCCCAATCTGTACTCCCCCTCATTAATAATAATATAATTTTAGCTCATTGATGCCTGACACCGGATCCCTTCACCACCTCATGATCACACAGGCTGGTGTGCTTCTTCCGTGTGGGCTTTATTGCTTCTGAGCTGAATGGCCGCTTGTTTACTCAAGCCTTTAAGACCCCAGACACTATATCTTTTGGTAGCTGGGCACCATCTTCACCACCTTTGCTTATGCACACCTTTGTCTTCAGTGATCATGTCAGAAAGGTGAGCATCTTGGAATGCCAGAATCTTGAGTTTTATACACAGTATGGAGACAGGATTCCAGAATTACATGAGGTAAGAATTGGTAGTAAGACCCCATGTACAGCCCAAATCTTCAAAAGGCAATACTCCTGTAAGCATGGACAATCAAAACAACTTCTCCTCTGAGAGGGGAAGGAAGAAGAGAGTGACATCTGTCTTGGTCTCAACTCCTGAATCACAAAAAAGGAAGGAATAATACACCCAAGGAACAGTCACAATGAGTTCTTGAAACAATGATAGAACATACATTAGGGAAATGGAAAAAGTAAGGAGCTGATGTCAGGGGCTCAAGTAGAAAGCAACTGTTTTGAGAATGATGATGGCAGCAAATATACAAATGTGCTTGACACAACGCATATATGTATGTATATATGGATTGTGATAAGCGTTGCACGAGTCCCCAATAAGATGACTTATTTTAAAAAGAAAATGAAAGCAGATTTATGGAAGACACACAATCTCTAGATAGAGAAAATTACTCTGATCAAACTAAATAGGATATTAGATTCATCTGAATCAAGAATGAGTGAATTAGAGAACAGATGAGGAAAAATTATGCAGAACAAAATGGAGAAAACATTTTAAAATATTAAGGACAATAGCGTTCATGTATGACAAATCTAATACTTGTATATATCTAATAGATGGTCCATAAGAATAAAGATACTAAAAAAAGAATAAAGATACTGAAGGAAATATTCTAAGATATTGCATAAGAAACTTCCAGAATTTATGGAAAGCATGTATTCTTAATTTGGAAAACACAAACAAATAATTAAATACAATTTTGCTTGTATTTTGTCTTGATATTCATGTTTTTTCTATATATGAAATCCAGTTTGAGTATACCCATAGAGACAAAAAGTTATATACCTATATCTAGCATAGTGATGCAGTAGAAAAAAGTAGCATCCAAAAAGATATGATTATGTGCAAATACTCAGAATCTGAGACTGTGACTATTTGGGAAAAGAGTCCTTACCGATGCAATCAAGTTAAATATACACTATTGAGCTCATGCTAGATTTAAGGTAGGTATAGCAACCCTATAAAACTAGTAGATGAAAATCAAATAGAACATATCAATTAGAAAAGGAGATAACTACTAACACTAAAAGTATAGAACATTTCATCTTCTATAATTGCCAAGTACTTTCATGGGTTGAAAATTTCTTGGGGTCATTGTTGAAGAAAAGAAGATGGAGGGATCATATTCTTCTGAAATGATCCCCTGTTCTATGCTAGAATAAAAAGGAGGAAGAAAAATATTTAAGTTTATAACATACTTAATAATTGGACTAAAATATAACATTTGAGGACTAAGGACACCACTCAAAGAAGAATGAAATGCTTCCATGGTTGCAGAAGACAGATTTAGATTATGGATCTCATTGAATTATATAAGTGAAAAATGTTAAATTGGCAAATTGGCAAATATTGCTATCTATATTTTTACAACAATGATGTAAAAAGTATTTCCAATGCCTTACCTCAGTTCTGTGCAGTTGCAAACTCTTCTTTCTGCTCATTTTGTCAGTATATTTTTCTTCACACAGGACTACTGATGTTTCATACCTAAATTGCACATAAAATTAAAGTAACCCCTGAATAGTTTTTTTTCTTTTTCAGCTATTAATATGTAAATTCTCTAACACATTCAAAAATTCAGGCAATATTATAGTGAGGATAAAAACAAGTTAAAAAAAAGAACAAGTAGTGCATCCATCACCCAGTTTCAATAATTATCAACTCATCAATTCTACCTCTGCTATTATTTTTAAAACAAATATGTTTTCAGTAGCATATCATTTCATCTAATACTTTAGTGTGCATTTCTGCAAGGTTTTTGCTTTAACAGGGCATATGCATACGATAGAATTTAAAGAACTACTAATAATTATCTATAAAGAACTAGTAATTATAAACAATTAGCAATAATTATCTAATATCATCATATATCACCTCAGCTTTCAATTATCTCATAAATCTCATTATTTGTTTAAACACTTTGCACCAGGATCCAGTAAGAGCCCCACATTATGGTTGGTTAATATGCCTCTGCTTTCATTATTTGTTTATTTTATACCTACAAAGTTACAAGAATTGTCCAAAGCATTTCCATGCACCCTTCACTGAGAGTCTGTGGATGTCAGCATCATGCCACATTTATATAAATTTTGCTAGGGCAACTGGATTTACACACACACATAGAAAGTCCATGAAGAATACCAAAAATAGGCTGGAGAGGGCCAGTGGGATCATCACATAGACATGGACCTATTTATAGGGTATTGCTATTATTGTTCATTTTTACTTATGTCTATCTATATAAGATAGACAAGATAAGCAATCTTGAGGAGAAAGCAAGAAGACCCACTGTTCCAGAGTTGGGGTAGAAGGGAGCATGGGGAAGGAAGCAGTGGGGTGGGGGCACGAACAGTGAGCTAATGTCAGGGACAGGGGAACAACAAGGCATCTAGATGCAACTTTGAGGGGGGTATAGAATTCCTGGTGGTGTTTGATTAATTGTAATGGAGCAGAGAGGAATCACTGAGAGGTGAATGAGGGATGAACGTGATAGTTGGGCAAGTGGCAAGTAAAAGGAAATAAAGAAAGAACTAGTAAGTAAAAACTACCGTATTTTTCAGACCATAAGAGGCACCTGACCATAACGTATTCTGAACCAAATAGTACTAGTATACTAAAATGTTCTGGGGTACCTTCAGACCATAAGATGCACCCTCATTTTTCCCCCACTTGGGGGGGAAAGTACATCTTGTGGTCCAAAAAATGATATATAGAGGGTTATAAATATAGACATTCATATATGTAAGTATATTAATATATGAAGATAAGGGTATTGCTCTATGTACATATATTTATATGAACTTTGGGGTTCTACTCGTCTTCCCTTGACATAAGAATACTTTGCTCTAATACTGTGGCACTATGTAATATTCACCTTCCCTACACAGTCACTGAAGACAAATGGGTGCATAAGCAGATCTGATAAAGAAAATGGATAGTGCCCCACTATTAAAAGATACAGCATCTGGGGTCTTAAAGGCTTGAATTTAAACAAGTAGCCATCTAGCAGGGGAACAACTAGGCCCACCTAGAAGAACCACCTCAGCCTGTGCCAACATGAGGAGTCGACGGGAACAGGTATTATAAGTTCAAAAACAATCAATCATATCATTGTGAGGAGAGAGGTCAAAGTGGAGATCCAATGACCATTTATTGATAATTGGGCATTCCCTCACAGAAGGGTCATACAGAAGGGACAATACATCCAGGGTGCAGTGTAGCACTGATGAAATGCACATTCCTCCGGCGTTTTTTTCCCTTTTTTTCTCTCTCATTCTTAAAAGCTTCCTTCTCCCACAATTATGGCCTCAGTTCTGCCTCATAAATCCTGCTTGGACTGACATATGTACCTTGGTACAGATAAGAGCTTTCGATACAAACAATCCAGGATAGATAAACCTCTCAGAAACAGTAATGGGAGTAATGATTCCATGAAGGTACAGGAAGAGAGGGGGGTAGAAGGAGAAGAAGGAACTGATAGCAAAGATAGCTGTATAACCCCCTCAAGGGCCACAAATAACAGAAGTGGAGGTGAAGGAGTACAGTGGATGGTGTAAAATGTTAAAAATTATTATGATTATATATTAAGGGTCCACGAGGGTGGCAGAGTGGGGGAGGGAGAGAATAAAGAGAAGTTGATATGAAAGGAAAGATGCTTTGAGGATGATGGCAGCAAATGTACAAGTTTGCTGATATAATTGATTTATGTATTGTCATAATATCTGTAAGAGCCCACAATAACATAGGCAAAGGACACGAATAGGCACTTAACCAGAGGATATGCAAATGGCCAACAAGCACATGAAAAGATGCTCGATATCAGCTATATAGCAAACCCACTGGCACTGAATTGATCCCAATTCACAGTGACACCATGAAGGACTTCAAAAGCTATAAATCTTTACAATAGCAGGTAGCTTCATCCTTGCCCTGAAGAGCAGGGGGTGGGTGGGAACCACCAATCTTTACGCAAGCAGTCCAATGCTTACCTAAGAGCACCACCAGGGCTCCTGTCCAAACCAAACCAAACTCACTGACATCAGTCCATTCTGACTCACAGCAACTTTATAGGACAAGGTGGAAGTGCCACTGTGTGCCTTTGAAACTGCAGCTCTTCGCAGGAGTAGAAAGCCTCATCTCTCTCCATGGAAGGCTCCTTTAGCAATAGACAAAGCAAAACTACTTGACCTCCACTGCAATGGGTAAGTTAAAAACAATGTGGGCAAGGATATAGAAAAAGCAGAACCTCCATTCGTGGCTGGTAAGAATGCAAAATTGTGTAGTACACAGTCCCCCCAAAAGATAAACATAGAGTTAGCATTTGGCCAAGCCATTTCACTCTTAGCTATACTCAAAAAGATTTTAAAGCATGTTGCAAATGGACATAAGGACCAATGTTCATCATAGCACTATTCACAATATTCAAAGATGGAAACACTAATGTCTAACAGTCAATAAATGAATAAATAAAATGTGACTTGTAAATACAGTGAATGTGACTCTTACATAGAGAAGTGAAATCCTAATATATTTGTCCACAACATGGATTAACCTTCAAAACATGCTGAGTGAAAAATATCAATCACAAAAAGGCAAATACTATATGATCTAGCATTAAATATCTAGAATAGGTAAATGTGTACAGGATAAAATTTAATAGTTACAAGAGGGAAGGAGTAGGGAATCATTTAGGAAGAATTGAGTTCTTTTTCTATAGTGATGGAAAAATTGACAATGGGTATTGGTGATGACTATACAATGTGATTGATGTAAATGATCTCACTGAATTGTACACATGAAAAATGTTGAGTTGGCAAATTTATCTGTATATTTATAAAAATTAAAAATAGCAGAAAAAAGAAGTGTCAAGACTATAATCTGTACATTGCAATCTCAAAACTTTTAAATTATTATTATGTTTTCTTGCTGCTTCGTTTTTATCTTATTCTTTTTTTCTTCTTCATTTTCCCCCCAAGTTTTATAGGCACATAATTCACATATCATGCAATTGAAATAGTTCAATTATTCAATTACATCAAGGGGAATTGTACCATCACCACCACATCTATCTTACAGCCTCATCCCACTTCCCTGGGTCACATCGCATTCAAACTGAGCTGTGAAATCACTACCAGCTCTAGTGTTCCCTTCCCCTTCCTGCTCTCACTGTTCACTCCCAAAACCCTCCTTACCCTCTCCCCCATCACCTATCCCCAACCCCTGAAATTCCCTACAACACCTTTTTTTTAAAAATCATTTTATTGAGGGCTCATACAACTCTTATCACAATCCATACATACATACATTGTGTCAAAAACATTTGTACATTTGTTGCCTTCATCATTCTCCAAACGTTTGCTTTCCACTTAAGCTCTTGGTATCAGCTCATTTTGCCCCTCCCTCCCCACACTCCCTTCCCTGATGAACCCTTGATAATTTATAATTATTATTTTGTAATATCTTACACTGTCCGACGTCTCCCTTCACCTACTTCCCTGCTGTCTCTCAGGGAGGAGGTTATATGTAGATCCTTATAATAGATTCCCCCTTTCTACCCCACCTTCCCTCCATCCTCCAGTATCGCCCCTCTCACCACTGGTCCTGAAGGGATCATCTGTCCTGGATTCCCTGTGTTTGCCGTTCCTATCTGTACCAGTCAGCTTACATCTTCTGGTCTAGCTGGATTTGTAAAGCAGAATTGGGATCATGATTTTGTGTGTGTGTGTGTGTGAGTGTGTATGTGTGTGTGTGTGTTGCAGGGGAGCATTTAAGAACTAGAGGAAAGTTGCATGTTTCATCACTGCTACACTGCACCCTGATTGGCTCTTCTCCTCCCTGTGACCCTTCTGTAAAGGGATGTATCATTACCTAAAGATGGGCTTTGGATCCCCAATTTGCACTTCCCCTCATTTACAATGATATAATTTTTGGTTCTTTGATACCTGACACCTGATCCCTTCGACACCTATGGTCACATGGGCTGGTATACTTCTTACATGTGGACTTTGTTGCTTCTGCCCTACAACACCTTTTAACAGTCATTATCATCATGCATCTATTCCTCCTGTGTACTACACAGCTGGGAAACCCAAAAGAAAACAGTATAACACAAATTGCACTAAGGTCGTAAGGATAAGATCATTTTAGCATAAAGGCAAAAATATGAATGATGTGTAAGGTTTGTTCCTCTGCTAATTGGAGTCTCAGAATGTTTCACCATACAAGCATCTACTCACTATACCACAAAGAGAGGAGTCAAAAAGCCTGAATTAAATCTGAAGAGAGAAAACTGGCATACCTGGGAGTGGCATGAGAGCTAAATTTCAAGGACAACCTTAAAATTGGCTTTGTGCCCTCGGACCAAAGGACTCTGGAATGAACTAGATTTTATTAGTCTGCACAGCAGAATCACCTCTGGAACGTCAAAACTATATTGATGCTCATATCCCACCCCAGAAATTGTCATTTGTTTTAGAGCGATGCCTGAGGGGTAGGATTATTTTTTTTAATATCCCATAACTCCAACAACCAGAAAAAGTTAGGAATCACTATAATAAGACATGCAAGACACCATAGACTTATTATGACCTAGAACTCACACTAACTGGACTATAAAGCAGCGTTTTAGAAGTAATACCCTTAGTCATCCTTCTGCCAAAAAAAGAAAGAAAGAAAGAAAAGCTTTTTAGCAAAAATGGTTCCTTTTTCGAGTACCCTTCTATGCAAGGGCTGTGTGGGAATATATATGACAAAGACTCGTTTAAATCTTTGAGTAAGTTTAGTTCTAAGCAAAGCTGTGCAACAAGGGAAAGTGTATCATGTAGCCTATCCCCCTGGAGCAGGTACTTTGCTCTTTGGTTACTCTGTCTCTTTAAATCTAATGCCCTGTCTCTCTGCCCTTGGTAGCACCATTACCTGAGGCCTACACCCTTCTGAAGCTGTTCTCTAACCTGTCTCCTCTGCAGCCTCCCAGTCACAAAGCAATGACTTTCAAATACTTTGAATATGATTCCGCTTAAAACACATACGTTTGCCCATATTTACATTTCATACACATTTGTAGCTATGCAAAGATAACTGAAACTATTTCACAAAATACCCTAACAAAGTACAAAGTCCTTTAAAGCCTCTGATTCCATTTCTTTAAAAAATAATTTTTAAATTACTGGTAGCGCCCTACTAAGTTGATTTAATGACTTGTCATTGGGTACAACTTGGAGTCTCTTACTGCTTCATGTCCCCTGCTCTCCCCACTGAAGTTCAATCTTCTTATTTTGGTGCAAACATAGCTTCCACTACATCATATGACTTTTTTTTACTTTACCTTTTTAGAAAAGTATGAATATGACTACTTAATTATGACAATCAATTTAATCAAGGGCAGAGATGGCCCAGTAGCCACAGCAATGGACTCCAATAGAGCAATGATTGTGAGAACGGCAAAGGACCAGGCAATGCTCGTTCTATTGTCCCGAGAGGGGCTGTGGGGCAGGATCTACTCCAGGGCACCTAACAGCACAAGAAAGAAGACAGAATGACACTCCCACCACCTTCCGTCCTCTCCAAGTTCTGAAGCGACCTTCTGAAAGCTATTATCTTTCCCTTTGTCATCTAGCACAAGGGTTAAAGTTCAAAGTGCCAGGCTAAATAAGATGGAGAAATGAGCTACTGTAGAAGAGAGGTAGTGGTTTAGTTGTCTCTCCAGCCACAATGTGCAGAAAATCTCCAACTTCGCCAAAGGTGAAACTGGCATCTAGTAAAATAAAGTGAGACTAGTCCTGAGTGTTTTCCCAGAGGCTGTCTTCTTTCTGAAGGATACATTCCGCCCCCCCCCTTTTCAGTCACTTTTATATATTTAAAACGTACACTATATATCTTCCAAGGAGAATATGGAATGTTAATGCTTCTTCTGTAATTTTAAAAGTCAACCAGGCAATGCAGCACACAAAGAAGAATTATCAACGGATGTAAATAACTCGGACCAAGGTCTGGGGTTTCTATGTCCTTCTTAAATGTTCTTTATATCAAGCTTAAATACATAGACACTTGATCTCTTATAACTGGAAATCCGTACTTGCGTGCAGGCTTCCCAATGGTTGAGAGACGTGAGATAGAAAAGTGAGAATAGTTGTTTAGGAGTTGAAGCTATGCTCCTGAGAGTGGTCCCAAGTATGCATGATCCCATATTGCTGCTATATTAGGAGAACATGTTTTCAGGCCTCTTTAACAGGTAACAGAACATCATTCAATAACGCAGTTTCCAAGTTTTAACTTACTTTTTTGTGTGTTCTGGGACACAACCCGTAAATTCAGGTGTGATTAATGGTGCATTTTTTTTCTCTGTTGTTTTAGAAAACTTGATGCTTTTCTTGCTGTAAACATTTATTGATGGCAAACTGGGTGTTAAAGGTTGAGAACCAGCATCCGCTAAATCAATATCTTCTTCTGCCTGGAAAATGACCCAAAGCCACAATCAGTCATGCTTTCTTTGCATGTATACATTAAGTATGAAATTCTGGGTCAGGCTAATGATTCATTTTAAGTCAATATTCTCTGCATAATAGTGCTACCAAGTGAATTTTGTTGAAAAGCATTTTATTTATGAGTGCATTATGATTCCAGATTAAATATATAGACTAAATGCCTCCAAAGTTCCTTAGCACATAGACTAAAAAAGGTATCACATTCACGAATGCATCTAACAGTTTTTTGTGTGTTTTGTTTTGTTGTGTGTAAGCATCACTGTCCTCTGGTGGGAGCAGAAGGCCCAACCTTGCTCCTGGAGCATGTGGGCCACAGTCCCGCACTCAACCACTACACCATGGGGGCTCAGGCCAGCATCTAACACTTATTGAGCCCAGTTTTTCATATCAATTTACCACCCACTCCGCAAATCAATACCTTTTTTTTGCCATAACAAAAAGTAACTAGAACCTTGTAGCAATAATCATAATTGGGAAAAGAGAATAAAAGTTTGAAATATTCTGATCAAATGTCTCTTGAACGTTGACTGTTTGCTTAATACTATTGGACTGCATCATCTGTTCGATGGTTCCATGGAGACAGAATTCTAGACCACTATTTCAGTGACTTTTAAAATCTGCATGAGGCAGGCCTTTAACAACTTATTTGAAAAGGGAAAATTGTTAGGGTTAGGGCTAAAACAAAACCAAAACAAAGGCAAATTGGTTTTCTATTATGAATGATACAGGAGGTTCAAACAAAAGATGGATTACGAGGCTGGCACAGGAGGAACTGGTGCTTTGCTCTGCTGTAGGTAGGGTCACTGAGTTGGAACTGATCTGGGGTCCTTAACAAGAACAATTTTTTGAAACCAAAAATAAGACAAGAGAGAAAGAGAGGTGGTCTAAAAAGAGAAAGGCATAAAAACCTTCCTTAAACACTTAGTGAATGAAAACAGTCAGATTTTGAGTAGGAGCTTTGACACGAATGAAAAAGGGAAAAAAGACTCTCTGAAACCCACTGGTTAAAGGTGAACTATCAGTGGACCCTAATAGAAACAAACTAAAATGACCATTCCATGTTGTGAATTTTTTTTTAATCTTAAATCAAAGTTTAAGGTAAAATGAGCAGTGTACACTGGGATGGAGGTTCAATTCCCGCTCACAGGAGCAAAGGCTGGGCCTCCTACTCCCACCACCAGGGCAGTGATGCCTAAAAAAAAAAAAAAGAGCAGTGTAATTAACAGGTTTGAAAAAGAGGAATATATTACTCATAGCTAGAGAATCTAGTAGTAAACCCAGAAATTACTTTTGAAAAAATCATTTTATTGTAAAAAAAATCATTTTATTGGGGACTCATACAACTCTTATCCCAATCAATACAAACATCTATTGTACACAAACCACTTTTGTACATTTGTTGCCATCATCAGTCTTGAAACATCCTTCTACATAAGCCCTTGGTATCAGCTCCTCATATTTCCCCTCCCTCCCCACTCCCCCTTCCTCCTGAACTCTTGATAATTTACAAATAGTAAGGCATGTACTTATTATAATAAAAAGTTTATTATATGCTATTTATTATATACCTTTTATTATAATAAGTACATGTCTTATTATGGTGGCATCAGAAATAAGACTTAAAGCAAATGTTTTAGTAAGATCATACACCATTAAAAGAATTATGAACCATTAAAAGATTAATTATCATTTAAGTAGTTGAAAAAAATCATACAGCACTTAAAAGATTAGGACTGAGCACTGACCAATAGATAAAGCCATCTCCCCAATCACAAATTAAAAAGGCTAAAGAAATGAGGATCTGATATCGAGGGAACAAGTAGAAAGAAAATGTTTTGAAAGTGACGATGATTGGGGCTGAGCCCTGGTGGCGTAGTGGTTGTGCGCAGGACTGCGGCCCACTGGGACGGAGGTTCAATTCCAGCAGTGGGGCTGGGCCTCCTACTCCCACCACCGGAGAGCAGTGATGCCCCCCCCCCAAAAAAAAAAAGTGACGATGACAACAAACGCACAAGTGTGCTTGACACAATGGATGGATGTATGGATTGTGATAAGAGCTATATGAGCCCCCAATAAAATGATTTTTTAAAAAAGACCCTAAGATATTAGTTCAATGCATGATGTTTCTTGACTCAGTTAGCTCATCTACAAATGGGTATGGTAAATAAAACTTGGCTAAAATGGTTTTTTTTAAGCTAGAGAAACTTGATATCAATTATTCTATTTTCATAATGTGTCCACATAAATTATATCTGCATAGAACAGGCATAGCATGCTCATTGAAAACCAACACCTGAGAAGAGTGTATAGTTTGCGAAAATGGCTTAATTCACATGTTATTTGTGTAAAATGCAGCATGTTACTTTTTGGTTAATGAATTGCATTATCGCACAACCTCAAATATATATTTAAATCCTTTGATTTCTTGTAAACCTACCTAGCCTTCAACCCAAGAAATACTCTCATCATATACCACAGATCTCTTGGTACTATGTAGGTTGACGTAAATACTTCAATAGATGTTCACTAAAAGAACTAAAAAAGCATCTAGTTTTTTAGGCAGTGTCTTATGACTTTATTACTCTGTGAATTTTGTCGCTGATGATGCATGTGATATAATATAAACTACAAAGAAAAAGAATCTTTAGAAACACTTTTGAAAGAATACCTGACAAAACAATTGTATTTTAGTCTCCATCTTTATGTAAATTCTTCTGTTGGGGACTCAAAGACCTTGATGAACAAATGTGACTGAACAATAGTACAAAAGAATTCCCTGTCAAAAGGAAAAGGAAAAATCATATACCTGCTATCGGTCTAGTTAATTAAACTTACCTACCTGATGGTTTTTGCTTCAACGTAACACTCCCTTGTGACATATCTAATAGATAACGTTAGCACAAGTAAGTGGACAAAAGCTAGAAAAATAAGTTAGATCATAAATCACAGGCTCTCATCCAGTTTTCTTAACTTTAACTCTTCATGTTACTGTAAGAAGTCAGAAAATATCATTTCAAATAGCATACAAGACAGAAAAATACAATTACTATATTTGTTTATTCTAAAAATATCCTTGGGAAGAAAAACTACTACAACAGTAGTAATAGCCAATGTTCTTAAATGCTTATTATGAGAGATACTTGGATGTAGATTATTTCATTTATTCCTCACAAAAATCCTTTAAGGAAATACCATCATTCCCAATTTACAGATGAAAAAAATTTTGATGAGTTTAATTACCAAAAATCACACAGCCAGCAAGTAGTAGACTCAGAATTTTCATTCTGTAACTCAAAATGCAGAGCCAATAATCTTCAACACTATACCAGTACAATAGTGTGTTGCTTCTCAAAATAGCAACATGATTACAAATAAAAAACATTTTAACCAAACAATAACTTAACTTAAATAGTGGGGGAGGGGGCAGAGGTTGAGTCTGCCTAGGGCCACAAATTATATGGGATCAAACTTTAGAGTACTGTAAATTTAGGCAAAACTAAGAAAAGGAAAATGAGGATGGTTGAGCATCTTAAAGAATGTAATCAAGGTCACTAAATGGAATGTAGAGAAATTTGAATTGGTGCATGTTCTGTTCTGAATAGTCTCAACACCAATAAATGTTTAGGCAGTTGTGAACTCCCTGTGGCTCATTGGGAAAAAAAGACGAGTCTTTCTACTCCCACGAGAAGCTGAAGTCTCCAGAACCCACGGGCGCCATTCTACCCTGTCCTGCAGGCTTGCCATGCATCAGAATTGACTCAAGGGCAGTGAGTTTGGCTTCGTGGGTTTTAATATGGTTAAATAAAGTTTGTTACATTAAAAAATGCTGTATCCTGATTTTCATCCAGAGAACTTTTTATAATATGTAAACATGGCAACCAATACTTCTGGAAATTACCAAAACTTTCTCTTTTTCTAACTTATCACACCTGAGCCACGTTATATGAGCTGTTTATTACATTGCTGGCTACATATTGCTACAAATAACAGTGTCCTCGTAGTGTGAAAGTATTAATATTCTAATGTAAGGATGATACTTTAAAAACGTGTTTATCTCTGAGATATGTTGTCATAATTACTGTCACGTGTTTTATGCCCAATGTCCCCAAAATTCAAAATAAACAAAATGAAGCTACCCTGAGGATATTCATCTCTGAAGACGTTAGAAACCTAGGTTTCTCCAGCAGCCCACTCTGATTGATATTTCTTCTAGATCTTCTCTAACCAGTTCCATCTTCCCCTCAAACTTCTTGGCCTCTTCACTAGTCAACTAGGAATAATCGTTTGCTCATAGCTACAGCCTAAATGTCTACGTCTACATGCCACATTTTACAGTATTTCCCAAAGCCCTGATGCTGATGCTCACTGGTTTCCAGTCAATGACAACTCATAGTGACCGGAGGGGGCACGGTAGAACTGCCTATATTAAGTTTCATGGGAGTAGAAAGCTCAGTCTTTCTCCTGAGAAGCCGCTAATGATTGAGAACTACAGTCCAAATCAGAACCACTATGCCTCCAGCACTCCAGCTCACAGGATCTGCCTCGTCAGTGCTAACTAAATTAAGGGGAAGAAATGAGGGAATAAAAAATGGAGAAACAAAGGTAAGAAGAGATACGAGAAAGAGGGGGAGAAAAGGCAAGAAGGAATTTCATCCATGTTGAGTAACTCACCAGAAGCTCTTAGGTCAGCTCTGTACTGAAAGTGAGGCTCAAATGCATTACCAATAAGTCATTTTGAATACAAAGTGTCTCTCTACAAGCAAGATTGGAAAGAACGATTTCTTAATCTACTGACCCAATTATCAAAAAGTCAGTGGGGTTTAATCAGTTGGTAAATAAAATAGCACATAACCCTCTCAAAGGAACAGGAGTCAAAAATAGCCTGGATCTCTTCCCCATGGCTCTGTCAACAAAACTGTTTTCAAAATTTTTAACCAAAAGATATACTGTGAACTTCAGGAACACATCAAAAATAAAGGAGCTTTATTCCACTTCTCCAACAATCTACCCATTTATCCCTCTATCAATTTATTCAACCCATTGCGTTGTAAGCCTATTATATGCTGGACTCTAATTCGGGCTCTGAAGATAGTGCAAAGAGTAAAACAGAAAGAAAAAAATCTTATACTCACTAAGCTTATGTTCTAGTGAGAAAGCGATAAAGTAAATAAAAAATGGAATAAGCAAATAAAATGAAATTTTCCTTTGAACTTGTTGAATCTCCCTTGTACGTGGTATCTTATCTGGGACATGTACTAGGAGAGAGCGAATCAGGAAAGCAGAAAATGAAGTAGGCTAGGAGGAAAGATGGGGAAGCCTTACTGAGAGACTTCTGAGCTTAGACGGAACTAAGTAAAGCAGGGAGCCAACAAATATTTCAGAGAAGAGCATTCCAGCTAGAGAGATAAGCAAGTAGAACAGCCTGGAAGCAAAGAACCTGAATGTCACAGACGGAGTGAATGCCCAAGTGCATGAAGCAGAGACGACGAAGGAAAAAGAAGGTGAAGAGATCAGAGTCAAGGAGGGCTCCCAGGTCAGAGTCAGAACTTTGGTGCACACTCAGAGGACATCGAAGGTCACTGGAGGGTTATTAACAGAGAGATGACATAAACTCGTTTTTCGAAGGGATCATTCTGGGAGCTATGACAAGTTAGGTAGGAGAATAATCAAATGGGTCTGGGGTTTTAGATGTCGTCAAAAAATATTTCTACAGAAGATTGACCCAAAAGATGGAAACAAAATGTCATCAGCTATGAATAAAGTTCCAATTTAACATGGATGAATTTTAAAAGCATTATGAAGTAAACCAAACCCTGAAGGGCAAATATGACTATGATCCATTTTGATCAATTATCTGAAGTGGACAAAGTATACAAAGTAATGTATACAAAATACCACATTAGTGGTTACCATGGTTTCAGAGGAGGGAATGGGAAATGATTGCATAATCGTTAGTTTCTGTTTGTGGTGATGGGTTTTGGAAACACACACGCAGTGGTGGGTTGCACAAGATTGTGAACATGATTAATTCTACCGGAATGTACACTTGAAAACTGTTAAAATGCAAATCTTATGTTGTGTATATTTTATCATAAGAAAAACAAAACAGATTGAGCAATCCACTTTGGAAAGAATGCTGCTGATAGGTCAAGATGAGTACTAACCGGATCATTAGATGTTGCAATGTGGAAGACACTACTGACCGACAGAGGAGCCACCTGGTCTAGTAAGAAGAAAATGTCCTTAGAGGGAGTTCAAGAGACAGTGGAGGAGAGAAATTGGAGACAGGCAGCAGAGATGACTCCCTCCTATCCATCCATTCCTCCACATATGCATTGCAAGCCTACTGCGTATTGGGCTGTTTCGGGTTCTGGTAAGATAGCAGTGAGTGAAACATGCAGGGGGTGAGGAGAGGCGGGAATGAAGCTTCTATCCTCATGAGGAAGAGGGACAATAAACTAATTAAGTAAATAAAGATGAAATTTTCCCACGAACTTGTTCAAGCTCTTTTGTGTGGTGTTATCTGCGATATGTGCGACAGGAAAACAAAACAAGGAAAGAGTAAATACGGTAAGTAAAGGAAAGGGAATTATGCAGAAGAGAAGGAAATTAAGTAGCTCTTCAGCCAGGAAGGAGGGTTATGGGGGTTTAAAATGGGAAAACCAAAGGTATGGCCACATAGCGATAGGATGAGCCAATAGAGAGGAAAAACTGATGACTAGGAAGGCAGTTATTGGAGCAATGCTCTCCAGGAGATGAGATTTGGAACCCAATGGGAAGGTTTGGGTTTAGCTAAGAGCATATCCAAGTAATAAGGAAACACCCCAAAGTAATTGGGCACAATTCCCAGTATGATAGGTGAATAGATGTAATTGTTGGAGCTCATACAAATCCATCAGGCTGCTTTAGCTTTCTTAGTGAAAAATAAAACAAGGTCCTCAACTGACCATAAGGATGAAAGAGAAGATGCGAGAGATATAAGTGAAAAGTAATATAGGGTAGTGGGAAAATTAAACATCTGTAAGAATCTGATATGACAAGTAGCCTCAAGGATGCCTTGATGTTCATGGTCATGAGTTTATAGAGTAAGGTCAGTGAGTCCAGTTGTGTACTTTTTTCTAGTCATTTTCACTGCACAAAAAAATGATACAAAGTTGGTAAGCACTCAGATTTAATACAGGATTATGATTTAGCCAAGGTAGTAAAATAAACTGAAAAGGGGGGAAGGGAGTGGGTCTAATATACAAGGGAGTGGTTTTAACTATTGACTCTGAAACATACACAAGGTAGATAAGTAGAAAATATGGACATAAGGAGATGAGGGATATAAAGATATAGATTAAATGACCTGAGGGGGTCAAAGGATTGTTAAGCGTTGGAGTGAGCCTGAAAAATAAGAATATGATATTCTAACTTTACGGGAGGAAAGTCTCACCTTTATCCAGAAGTGCAGCTGGTAGTGTTGAACTGCTAAACCACAAGGTTAGCAGCCCACTACATCCGCAAGACTCCCAGTAAGTCTAAAATTCAGCCATTTGGATGGGGGTGGGGTGGGAAGTGGACGTCAGCCCTTTAGTCAGCCAATTCGGTCAGACATTCCTAAGAATAAATTGTTTATATCCTGCTACATTCTTCCCAGGAACAATTTCCTTACATTCAGATTTTCGCTTTCTGGGAATGTATTTAGAATCTGCCGTTCCCAGCCCCAGGAGCTAAAAATTTATAGCAACAAGGATTAGAAGGACTGATTCTCAACCTGTAGGTTGCGACCGCTTTGGGGGTCTAACGATCCTTTCACAGGGGTCTCCTGATTCATAACAGTAGCAGAATTAGTTGTGAAGTAGCAAGGAAAACAATTTTACGGCTGGGGGTTAGAATCACCACAATGTGAGGCACTGTATTATGGATCACAGCATTAGGAAGGTTGAGAATCAATGGATGGTGTGAGATGGAAAACACTGTTTTGAGAGGAGGAGGAAAAAAGAATTGGAGAAGCAGGGAAGGCACCTCTGGTCCCTGTTGGTAAGAGAGGAGTAACCGAAAAGTCACCTTTTACTATGCCCTGCATTGTTCCCATTCCACTCCTGAGTGTTCTTTCCCCCTCACAGCCGAGTTGTCACAAATTAATGCAACAAAAAAAAACACTTATAAAAAATGAGCAGCTGATGCCAAGGGCTCAAGTGGAAAGAAAATGTTTTGAAAATGATGAAGGCAACAAACGTACAAATGTGCTTGACAGTGGACGGATGGATTGTGATAAGAGTTGGACGAGCTCCCAATAAAACGACTAAAAAAATAAAATAACAAAAGTAGCGAGGGGGCGAGCACTGGATACCTCAAAGGAATATTTCAAATCAAGATCTCGTGGCGAGCTCAAGTTCTATGCGGATCAAGTTATTCTTGCTAGAGCGTTTCCCAATTCTCGACGGAGACGTTTCAAAATTTTGTGACTTCAGAGATCTCTGATAATTTGATCGCTCGCAAATATTTCACTTAACAATGTGTGTGTGTGTGTGTGTGTGTGTGTGTGTGTGTGTGTGTGTGTGTGTAGGAAGCCCAGCCTTATTCCTGGAGAGCTGCTGCTGGATTTGAACTGTCAACCCTGTGGCCCGCAGTCCCGCACACAGCCACTGCGCCACCGGGGCTCAGCCCTCACTTAGCAATTTTTAAGGGACTATCCACCTCAAGCAAGAATCCGTGCTGCGGGGGAGAGTCCAAGAGGCTTTGGTCTTCCCAAGCACGTGACTTTCGTGAAGAAAATAAACGTGGGAAACCATCTATCACCTACACGTGTGCGGAAACAGCGGTCCACGCTGGATGTACAGGGGCAATGTCGCTTCTCAGGCCCCGTCGCTCCCCATCCGCCCCTCGAGTGGCCCTACGGCTCCAGAACTTTCTACGTCGCCTCCCCCTTGGCGTTGCATACGCTACCTTCCCGTCGCCTCGGCAGGCTCCGCCTCCCCACACCAGAGGACCCCGCGACCGCCCGCACCCCTCACGCCACCCCGGGCCTCCACGCGGAGCTTCGCCGGCTCTGGCGGCGGACGGCGCCCTCTATGGGCGCGGCGCGCCCGCTGCGCCGCCTTCCCGGGATCCCGTGCGGCGCGTCTCCGCCCCCGAGGTCACCTGACCGAGGCCGCCGCCGCCGCCGCCCCGCCCACTGCGCGGACCACGCCCGGCGCGGGCGCGGGCACGCACTGAGGCTGCCGCCGCCGTCCGTGCCGCCGCCCGGGAGCTCCGCGGTCGCGAGAGCCGCCGTCTGCCCGCGGCCTGGGGAGCGCCGCGACCGCACCCTTCGTTCCGCGCCTCTGTCTCACCTCATAAGGGCCTGTGACCTCACTGGTCCTGGTCGGGACCCAGCGGGGCCCGGGAAGGGGAGCCCCGAAGCTCCGTCCACGTTCTCTTCCTCCTGCACCGGCTACCTGGGCTTCACCCTCCCGCCTCCACGCGGCCTGCACCGCCCGCAGCTGCGCTTCCGCGGGTGCTACCCCGTCTTAAGCTGACCTCATTTCCAGTGTCACGTCTTGGGTTGAGGAACTTCGGCTCGCTCCTTTAAATCCAGAACATTCCATCCGTGGTTGGTGGGAATGGATGGAAAGCCCCTCATTTGCCCCACGTACATTAAGCCCAGCTCTATAAAACAACCGAACTGCCCCTGTGGGTTCCCAGGACTGAATCTTTGCTGGGTTGAAGTGGGTTCT
The DNA here is from genome assembly GCA_004026705.1 of Nesogale talazaci. Classification (NCBI taxonomy): domain Eukaryota; kingdom Metazoa; phylum Chordata; class Mammalia; order Afrosoricida; family Tenrecidae; genus Nesogale; species Nesogale talazaci. The sequence goes on along the minus strand of PVJH01023707.1, from coordinate 15,521 downwards.
AGGGTCATGGACCGGAACTTGTACACAGAAAGAGAAAGGGGTGGGCGCTGACCACACGCAGAATCCAGGATCCGGTGGGAACAGTGATACCAGGAGGGTAGCGGGGAAGAGAGGGCGAGGGAGGGAGAAAGGGGGAACTTCGACACATAAGCGTACGCCCCTCTACAGGAGGAAGAGCCACAGAAAACATGGGGGAAGGGAGACAGCGGTTGGTGTGAGAGAGAAAAATAACGGACAGTATCGAGGTGGTGGGGGTGGAGAGGGAGGGAGGGCTGGGAAAAAACTGATACCAAGGACTCAAGAGAAGGTAGAAAGGGGGAACCAATTTCAGGGATCTACATATAACCTCCTCTCTGGGGCACGGACAACAGGGAAGTGAGTGAAGGGACACATTAGACAGTGTACAATATGAAAAAGTAATAATTAGTAAATTATTAAGGTTTCAGGGGGGAGGGGAGAGGGAAGGGAAATACAGGGGAGCTGGCACTGGGGGAGACTAAGTGAAAGGAGGATGTTTTGAGAGTGATGATGGCAACAAGTGTGCCAATGTGACCTGTATACAATTGATGGATGTATGTATGGATCGTGATGGGAGTTGTCTGAGTCCCCAATAAAATGATTCATTAAAAAAGGAGGGGAGGGGGAAAGAGGAGCTTATACCAAGGGCTGAAGTGGAAAATATTTGGAAATGAATATGGCATTATGTGTACAAATATACTTGATACAAATGATGGATTGAATGTTAGAAAGCTGTAAGAGCCCCCAATAAAATCATTGGGGGAAAAAAATGTCTAGAAAGGAGTAAAAGCAACAAGTATAAACATGCCTGATTTAATTGATGTATGGAATGTGATAAGAGTGACAAAATAATTTCTAAATTATCAAGGGTTCATGAAGGAGGGTGAAGCAGGGAGGGGGCGGAATGAGGAACTGATACCCAGGGCTTAAATAGAAAGCAAATGATTTGAGAATGATGAGGCCAACAAAGGTACAAATGTGCTTGACCTACAATGGATGGACGGATGGATTGTGATAAGAGGTATAGGAGCCCCCAATAAAATGATTTTTAAGTGTTCTAGGGACGTCTTGTAAGTAAACTTTTCTTTTGTGTATCCCGCCGATGAAATAAAGTAGGTGTAAGAAAAGGCAGACTCATTTCCCTGACTTTGCTGAGTTATTTCCAAACAACACTGTATAAAGCCAATTCTGGACTGCTGAGCATAAGGTTAGAGAATCCAGTAGCATCCAGATGATCTGCAGAACAAAGTTCATTACCGTAACTTAAAAGTGGCAAAGTTGCTTGTTCTCCAGGTGATGTAATCGCACATTCAGAGGTTCTGGACATGAGGGTTTGGGCTCTTGGGGAGGATCTTTATACAGTCCACCAGAATACCCCTTCCTTCAAGAGGTGATTTAATGAACTTCTTCCCACCTACCCCCACCCCGAATTTGTGTTTAATTTGTTGAGAACACACCAGCAATTTCTCCATGTATTACTTGGTGATACTGATTACATTCCTCCCTCATTAACATCAACTCATTGTCTCCTAAAGTTCCTACCTAATCTTTTTGAGTTACTGTTGTCAATTTGACCCCATAGGTTTCTTAAGAAAGCATACTATTCAAGGCAAACTATTTTTACTTGAAGTCAAACTTTATTTGGTGGTGGGGGGGGGGGCATCACTGCCTCTGGTGGTCGTGGGCGCTATCCAGTGCTGCTCCTGAGAGCCACCACTGGATTTGAACTGCCAAGTCTGCGGGCCGCAGCCCCGCACTCAACCACTTACACCACTGGGGCTCAGCCCGAAGTTAAACTATTGTTAAATTTTAGTATGACCTAAAGAGCTAGCTTTGATTTAAAGTTTACAGATCATCTTAGCAATCATTTCAGAGTCATCTACCCTGCGTGATTCCAGAAAGTTTAGAGGCTGTGAGAATGTGAAATTCTGTTCTGCATTTTCTTTGAACACAGAACTAAATGTTCAGTGATGGAAGCTAGACATCATACAGTTCTTTTGGTCGTATGGAAGAGGAGGAATTACTTCCAATGAATAGAATTTAACAGTGCTGATACAAAATTCATCCAAAGAGTGGTTTCCTTCTTACTCTCTTGGCGTCCTCATTCTAGGAGATGCCAGCAGACAAGTTATAAGGACATTCAAACAGCCCCGTGGAAACATCCAAGTGATGAGGAAGTAAAGCCTGCAGCCAACGCAGAACTTGTGCCTCGCTTTAATTTGTATTTTGAACAGCACACAAGCTAGGAGACAGTACATGTGCCCCACTCCAAATGTGTCCAACTCCAAATACGTGACTGAAACCTGTGACCACTTAACATGGAAGATGGATCAAAATTAAAGTTTTATTTTCTATGCGTGGATAGTTGGTTTTCTGAATGTATCAGCCAAGATAGGGTCTTAATCTTATAGTCGCTGAGTTGGCTATAATTCCATTTTAGTCCCAAAGGTTGTATCCTTTACTCCTTCTTTCAGTTGTTTTCAAACTTGCGTGTGCATCAGAATCTTCAGGGCCATAAATTACATGATAAGGTCCTTATAGCCACAGTCTTTGAAATTCCAACCAAATGACCAGATAGGACTGTGCAAATGTGAGGTGCTTGTGGTCTACCCAGGGAATTAGCTAGCTCATTAATGGTATGCACAATAAGTACACGGCATCCTCGTTGGGCTGGAACCATGCACATCAATTGCCTGGAACCCTCACGTGGGGTTCGATTTGCCATTCTAATAGACTTAGAATGAGCCACCCATGAGGTGGAAGTGGGAGCTCACACCGGAAGAGCCAGGAATAAAACTTGCCCTTGGACCCCGAAGAGATCTAGAACACCTTGCTAAGACAGAGAGAGAGTGAGACACAGCAACAAAGAAATGGCAGCTGCAGATCCAGAAGACCAACAGGCGACGGCTGAGCTTCCTGAACCACCAAGCAAAAGCTGAAGGCTTGCGGGCGGAGTGGGCATGCTTCTGGACATGTAGTGGAGCTACGTTTGCTGATCCATGGAGCCGCAGATGGAACTGAGTACCTTCCCGCCTGTTTACTGAAGGAAGGAGATGCCTCTGGGTACTTAATAGCACAGCTAAAAGAGTTTTGTTGTTGTTGTTGTTAGATGCGTTCAAGTCAGTTCAAATTCATAGAGAACCTTTGTGCGATAGAAGAGACCACCACCGGGTCCTGCACTGTGGGATGAAGACAGAACTTTTCCACAATTATTATACTCCAAAATATGAAGCAAACTATTTACCAGCATTTGATGTGGAAGTTAAGTTAGCTATTCTCCTTGAAGCTCCCAGTTATCTGAGACCTTTGTGTGTCTCACAACAGAGCTAACTCCCCTGCTGTTAGGATGATGGTTCCCTTCCCTAGAAACCTGTGGGCGGATTCACATGTTGATGTTAATAATCTCTAGTGTAACCTGTTTAGCCATGTCCAGGAGTCTGGGGACTGGTCTTGTCACATGGGACCCTGATAGCTCCCTTTCCTATTACGTGTGCATATGGCACAACCTTCTTATGACGTATGTCCTTGCCTGTAATTGGGGGCCTGGCATGGTTCCAGAAGATATATAAGGATGGAACATAGGATAGAGTCTCTCCTCTCACTCCTACCTCTCTCCCGCCCCTGAGCACCAGACGTTCTCAGGCCCTTCTTCCTCATCATGTAGTCCCTTCCCCTACTCTCTCTCTATGTGGACCACCCAGCGGGGTGCAGGTAAGCCTGCTACCATGATGTGATGATAATGTGTTTGACTCATTGTTTCTCTCTCTCTCATGCTTTCTATATCCAGATTATAATAAATAATAATTGTCATTGTACAACTGCCTATTGAACCCGTGATATATATTAGAAACTGGCCTCTTCTGGTACCGCACCATCCTTGCAATTGTTATATTTGACCCTCCTGTGTCATGCCACCTTGTCGAGGGCCTCCCTCACTGTTCCTGCCCTTCAACTTCTCCAGGGACTGGTTTCTCCTGACATGTCCAAAACATGCAAGACACCGTCCAGCTAGCCCTGCGTCCAAAGAGCATTCTGGCCATACCTCTTCCAAGCAGACCTGCTTATTCTTCTGGCAGTGCATGGAACTTTCAAGATTCTTCACCAGCGCCATAATTCAAATGCACTGATTCTCCCTCAGTCTTCCTTATTTAATGGCCACTTTTCACATGCATATGAGAGAATTTTTAATGACTTAGGTCAGGCACACTGTAGCCCTCAAAGTAGCCCCCTTTCTTTTCGAGCACCTCAAAGGGGTCTTGTGCAGCAGACTTACCCGATGCCGTGTGTCATTTGATGTCTTGACTGCTGCTTCCACGAGCACTGATTGGGAATCCAAACCAGATAAAAATCTTTGACAACTTTAGTCTTCTCTCCATTTATCATGCTGCTCCCCATTGGTCTCATTGTGGATTTGGGTCTTATTGAATCATCATTCACACGGAAGACGACAATCCTACGTCTTCTTTAGCAAGTGCTTCATGTGCCTCTCATTTAGCAAGGTTATGTCATCGGCATATCACAGGTTAATAAACCCTTCTCCAATCCTGATGCCGAATTCTTTTTCATATAATCCAGCTTCTCTAATTCCTTGTTCAGCATACAGACTGAATAAGTTTGGTGAGAGGACACAACCCTGACACACCCCTTTCCTGATTTTAAACCAAGCAATATGCTTTGTTCTGTGTGTGCAACAGCCTCTTCATCCATGTACAAGTGTTGTATGAGCACAACGAAATGTCCTGGCACTCCCATTCTCCTTGGGGGGATTCGTAGTTTGTTACGATCCACATAATCAAATGTCTTCTCATAGTCAATAAAGTAGACAGTTGAACTCCAGCCTCAGATTTTTTTATTTGCTAGGTATGGATGGGGCCTAAGACTTTTTATTTCTAACAAGTTCTCAGATGGTATGGATACTACTGGTCCTGGAACCACACTTTAAAACCCCTTATGCTACATGAAAGCTGGACATTGAAACCATCTTATAAGTAACTTGCCATCATATTTTCTTATAATCATTTTTTACTCCCTGAAAACAAAGAAAATTTACCTTCTGTTCTGTGAGGGTACTACAATTACTAAATAAACCTTTTAAAAAATCCCAACTTGGGAGGGAGCTGATACCAAGGGCTCAAGAGAAAGTAAATGTTTAGAAAATAGTTAGGGCAACATATGTACAAATGTGCTTGATACAAATGGTGTATGGGTTGCTATAAGAGCTCTCAATAAAATGATATTTTAATTAAAAATAAAATAAGATAAAGCCCAACTCTAAGAGCAGTAATAAACCTACTCATTTTGAGAACATTATTATTCAAGCCTAAAGAATTGGATTGAATTTTGACATCAGCTTTAGTCCCCACTTTGTAACATTCAGGAACATGATTGTTCAATGAGGAAATGACCCTTTATTTTCCCTTGCCCGAATCGAACAAATAACACAGGAAGCACCGAGCCGCCTTCAGCCAGTGTTTTTTCTTTAGACACATTTTTCATTCACTATTGCACCACAACTCAAGCAGGGAGGTGGCTAGAAAGTTAGAAAGGCATTTCAGTAATTGCAACCAGGAGTATATAACAAGAACAAAAAGTGTATCTTAAAATAATGGATGTTCTAGGAATATCCAAGAGGTAAGGAACTGACTCCTACATGGCAACCTGTTAGCCAGAAGTCAGGATTGTTTTCCTTTTCCCACAATTGTCCCCAGACCGACAGAAATAAACTCCAAAAAAAAACTGGGCAAATAGCTCATTTGGACTGTGTTGTCTGATACCAAAATGCTACTTGTAGGGTCTTCTAACGTGACACCAAAATTGGCTATATGCTATGTAATGACTACAGCTCCCAAATGACAACCAGTGCTGTTCTTCAAGGCCTGGAAGTCTCACTTCTGAAGCTTGCACTGAATTCCTAGTGAGGCTTCCTTTCTCTGGATACACTTTTGCACCCCTTTGATGTTGTTTAATCATATAGATCATCCTGCATAAAGAAAATGTCCCGCTATTACTCTGATGAATCCTGTCTCAGTAACCAGATTTTATATGGGTTCTAAACTCCTTGAGTGTGTGATCCTTTCCACCCCTCCCCACATATCTACCATACTCTCTGCTGTCAAGTCAATGAGACACAAAGCAGTACTATAGGACAAATTAGAATGTCTCCGTAGGGTTTCTTACCCTAGGTCTTGAGAGCGGACAGTCTCATCTTTCTCCTGCAGAGTAGCTGATAACATTAAACCACAGGTCCTGTGATTCGGAGCCCAATGCTTAACCCACTGTGTCACCAGCGCTCCTCCTCGCCATCGTTACATGCTCCATGAATGAGCCAGTGGCTGTCATTTTCTCCATCCTTAACTCCCTGCTTTATTCTCAATGTTTTCACATGGACACACCCCACAAGCTCCAGCTACTGTTCCTGCATTCCTTTTCCCTAACACGCACCCACAAACATGTGCAAAGGAAGCCATGAGAGTCAAGTGGAGCTCAGATGCTACATCCGGAGATGGAACTGTTAACAGAGATGGAGGAGGGGTTCTGAGAGACCAAGGAAAGTAAGGCTTTTTCACTGAGAGAGATGATACAGAATGACATCTGCTCTGGCCAAAGCCAAATCCCTCTGCTCTCCCAGTTAAGAAAGAGTATCAACATCCTGTCGCATCTTGAGGCTGCCTGGCTGATAGCACGGTAAGCACTAAACGTCCTAGAATGTCGGTGTTGTGGCTGGGTGCCTTTGAGTCTATAGCACAGACTAGCACGACCCCAGAAGCTGCAATCCTGACCAGAGCAGAGGGCCAGGTCTTTTCTCCCGACAGAACCGCTGAGAGTTCAAATCCCCACAATCTCACGGAACAGCAGGTCTCCTTTTGAATCTTATATTCTTAGGCACTGGATACTGAAAGAGACTCTTCAAGAGCAATTAATTCAAGTTGGTCCTGCCAATGAGAAAATGAAGCCTCAGAAAGTGGATGACCTCAATTAATGTTAAAGACTCCTTCGTGACAATACCAAGACCAGAAATAACACAGATCTTCTGTGCCGCAGAACACCACCTCATGCTGGAGGTATTGCAAGGAGTAAAAGGAACAACCCATTTCCCTCCTCTTCAGGAAAGGTCCCCCATGTTCACATGTCCATCCTCAGAGGTTTCTGGGAGCAGAGCCCTTACAGGCCCATTGGCTGGGCAGCAGCTCACTCTGAATGATGCCAGGTAGCAGTGTCTGTATCCAGTCCAAGTCTGTGTCATTGTCTATGGTCCCCCTTTCCTGATTATCAAATAAAAATCACAAACAGAATTGCATCTACAAACCAGTGTGCTTATATACATGTTCTTTTATCTGAAACAAGTCTCGTTGCTTCATATGTGATAAGAAGATAAAATGGCACTTGTGGCCTCTCAGATTTTGAAGACAGTTACAATGAGGTCCATCCGACAATGGGTCGCGCATGCTGAGACACAACTGACCCATCATTCCACCCTGGCTCTTGGGCCGAGCAGGCTCAGAGATCCATAAACATGGATCTTTCAGATAACACCCAAGAGGTAGGTGGGTAAATGCAATTATCCCCACAGATGGATGCAGTACACTGAAGAACGGGCAGGGGTGCAGTGGTGCCTTGGGCAGGGGGAAGAAGGTATGAAGGGTCAGGGCCAAACATCTGGCTCTAACCATAGCACTTGGTCTTCAGAGAAATCTTCAGGACATAGCAAATGTCTACAACAGTGAGAATGCAGAAGTAGGTGGTAAGGTGCTGGTGCTGGTCTAAGAGTGACACGCTTCTAAATGAACGTCCAGGTTCAGGCTGGAGTTCTCAGCGAGGCAAGCCTGAGGGTGTGACTATGAACTGGGAGTTCCTGGTCAGGCATGACCCCCAGGGTGCCTGGCCATCCTCACTTCCAATAAGTCAAAGAAGCAGATAGCAAGGGTTCCTCTTATAGGCTAAAGTGAGGTGGGGGCAAAAGACACAAGCATCGCTGGTGGTTCAGCCATCCCCTGACTCCTTCAGCCTGGGAGAAGAGAAAGTGATTGCCTACGGATGTCACATCAGGTGCAAAGCCCAGTAGTTTCCACCATAGCGTCTGAGAGGCAGGCCCCGGACCAGACATTCATCTTCTGGGAAGACCCAAGGCTCGGCGTTCCTTCCTCTGGAATGAGATGCTCCAGTGCCACCCTTCTTCAGGGAGAAGGGTCCAACAGGAAGATTTGGCATCTCACCGAGGTCACGAAGAACAAACACCTGCTTAGCCGCCTGGGTCACCCTCAAGCTAAGAAGGATGAATTTCTGGAGGAGCCATTCTGAGGACAAAGGCTGAGGAGTCCCCGTTATCTGGGACACATCATAAGTTTTAAATTACACACAACACGGTCACACACCCACATACACAGAGACTCACACACATCCACATACTGACATTCTTCCCTACTTCAAGTTCCACAGATACGGTCCTCTGTAAACACAATGGGAGAGACTCCCCCAATCCAGGGGGACTCTGGGAATGATCTGAGGATGATGCTGGTTACGAATTGCCCCGGTAGGTGATGTTGGTGAAGGTGGACGTAGCCTCTTTAAATAGTGGGTTGTTGGCCTGAGGAGAGAACAGAAAAGAGCCTTACAATGAGTTCCTCAGTTCTTTCTGCCCTGAAGGTTTCTATTGCCTTTTGAGAAGTTTGCCCAAGACCTCCTTCTCTGAGCTGCACCATCAATGGACTGGATCCATGCTCAATTTACCCACATGTTAGCTCTTATCATGAGGCTGAGCCAGAAATAAGAGATCGGGAGATGAGATTGAAGCCACTGTGTCACTGTTTAAAAGGGATTAACCTTAGCAGGGGTGGTTCAGTGGTAGAAGTCTTGCCTTCTTGTGTTCTGAAGGGAAGAAATTCAGCCTAATCCTGAACCTGCAGGGACCAGTCATTTGTAAAGTCCCAAAAAAATTAATTAAAATGCAAAAAATGAACTGAAAAAAAAAACAAGAAGGTTTTCATTAAATATTGGTCTGCTTGGATTGATCCCAGATAAACGGGAAATGGAAAAAGCCTAAGAGTGCAGTCCAATTCTGGAGCTATCTCATCATTTGAGGAAGGGGTGGGTAGGGACGAAAGGGGAATGAGGTGAAATGTCATCTTCCTCAGGAGCCGATCCACAAAGGAATTCTGACATTAGCCTAGTTCTGTCCCACAACTGGCAAGTTATTTCATTTCTCCCCTCTCTACTCGGGTTCCTTATTTGTAACCTGAGAATGAGTGTCTGCCACGAGGTAAGCAGAGGGATGGAACATATTAATACATGAAACGCATTGAGAACAGTTATTGGCACATGGTGAAGATTCTAAAAACATTCACTACTAGGATATCTTTTCCAATTTCTGGTGTAAAGCTTTAGATTTTACCGATGAGTAATAGGTGCTAGGTTCTCCTTGTAAAATTCTCAAGTTCATTCTGTCTCCCTCAATGGCAGAATACTTTTCTGTTTTAATTTCTTCACAATGTTCAGAGCAAAGGCGGACACTAGGTATTCCTTAGCCAATACCCATGGCCTTTGTATGACAGGACGGGTTTCCAGAAAGCTGAGACAAGGGGACAGTCAGGCCATTCCCCAATGTCCAGAACAGAGCTGTAAGAGTTATATAATCTGTTGCCAATTTGAGAGGATTAAGAGTGAAAGGGGTGGAGTTTAGCCTGTTAATCGAGTCCCAGTCTGCTTACCTCATTTGGAGGTGCTAAAGACATAAATAGCTCACTGGAGGCAGGACATAGCTCAATTTCTGAAAGACATCCCTGTGGAGAAGATGCCTAGAGAGGGACTGAAGGAGCCAGACCTCTGGAGCCAGAGGAGCCACATGGAGACCCCTGCCAGCACTAATATGCTTGTACTGGATCCACAAGACTTCCCACCCACTGGCCTGCGATCTTTCTGCATTCAGCAACATTGCATGAGCTTTGTGAATTTGAAGAGGACTTTATAGATTGGGATCAGAACATATTGGCTAAATATTGGGCTTATGGACTTGATCTAGGCTAGGCTGGGATGTTTACTTAATGTACAAATTATATCAAAACACTTTCTTATACACATATGAGTGTCTCTCTGAGTTTGTTTCTCTAGTCTACCCAGACTAATACATGAGCCTACTATCCTGGGTATCTCTACTGCTTCGACCTTAGGATCTATCAAAACTTCCAGTCCAGCCTCTTACCGTGTCCCATTTTGCTCTCGCTCGTTCTTCCTCAAATTTAGCAAACTCTTTCCGGTCATGGATGGTGATGAGGAGCTTCCAGATGAGTAGAGTAGCAAGACCAATCAGCAGAATGGCTCCCATCACTGAAAGCAGGACCACCAGGATATCAGGACCCTTGGGGCAGTCTATCAGGAAAGACACAGAGCGGGTGGTTGTGAATGAAGCAGAAACTGCCTGAACACACTATGAACAAGGTCTACTTGACAAAGTAATAGAGGACTGGAAAGGTCTCTGACAGAAACAACATGGTCTTTGACCTGTTTATGAGGAAAAAAATAAACTATATTGAAAAGAGCAATAATTTGTCCCTAAGTGGTTTAAATCAAAGGCTGTGACTTGGTCACCCATGGGCTGATCCAGAAGACTCAGCATTGGTTCATACAAGTGTGTGTTTTATATTTATAGATGTATACTACATATGCATATATACACACACACACATGAAATTTTGAACAATGAGAAAACTTTCTCATCAAATTTCAGATATTTCTTTAGCATCTCTCTCTTTTTTTTAAAGAACGCTCTAAAGGTACTGTCAATATTCATCCTAGAGAGGAACAATTGTCCAGAGCTGAACAACAGCTGGTCTTTGGGTTCTTTAATTTTCCCACCTTCGCCACTCTGTATTTTTTCCCCTAAAATCAAGGCCAAGTGTGATGTCATTTTATCTATGCTACTGTCAACTTTGAAATCAGCCTGCCTGTGTTTGAATTCTAGATTACTCTTCTATGTGACCTTGAGTAAATTATTTCACCTTTCTGGGTAGCTCCCCTGGTTGCCGATTTTTTAAATGGAGGAAGTAATAGCCCTGGACTCAAAAGATTGTTATAAAGAATAATCAAGTTAACTAGGGGAAAAAAAGCAGAACAATGCTTGGCACAGAGGAAGCACTCAATAATTATCGGTTACCATGACTATTGAAAGGAACCCTGATGCAGTTGGGTAAGCATTCGGGCACGAGCTACAAGACCGGTGGTTCAAACCCATCAACCACTCTACAGGAGAGAGACTAAACCTTATGTAGGTTTTTTGTTTGGGCATTCTTACTGTTATTATATCCACCCATTTTCACTTATGTATTTACCTCGCTAGTTCTATAGGGTTCAGATATTTATATCCCTGAGTCTTGGGAGCCCAGTGAGCTTTTTAACATCCCCAGAGATCAAGAACCTAAGATAGTGGTCTGCAAACTGCGGCTCATGAGCCATATGTGGCTCTTTTGGTGTGAATGTGCAGCTCTGAAGTAACAAGGGTCTAAGTAGAAGGAGGATGTTTTGATAATGATGATGGCAACAAATGTACAAATGTGGTTTGCATACAATCGTACAATCGACGTATGTATTGATTGTGATCAGAATTGTATGAGCCCCCAATAAAATGATTTTTGAAATAAATAACATAAAACACACACTAAAAAAGAAAACGTTTGAAGGTTATTATTTCAGATCATGGTGATTTCATTTGTTTGGAAAAACCTATTTAAGGCTCGTGAGTGATTTTAAAGTTGTTAGGAGGGACAGAATTGGCTCTTCAGTCTCAAGAGTTTGCTGACCCCTGGCCCAAGACAATATTTTGGGTCCTTTCCTAAAGTATTTAGTCATGTAAAATACTAACCCTAGGAAAAGCCAACATCCTGTTCAACCTCCACCACCAGCCAAGACAGACCGAAATGCCTCATTCCTCTGCAGGTCAAGTCTGTGTATGCTCATCATTGAGAGCGCTGCTTCCATAAGCCGCAGGTGTTTCATGAGTGACCTCACTCAGGTGACTGCTTGGGTGTTATGTAACTGGGTGTTTGCATATATGGATATGGCTAAGTCTGGAAAAGGAGTTACGCTCACTTACCACACTGTCTGCTGCCTTCTTCTGTAAACATGCACCCTGTACTCACCGCACACCATGCAAAAACAACCACAACCACAAACCCGACGTGGCTTTATCCCAACCCACCAAATAACCCCTGTCTATAATTAAAGAAGAGCGGGGAGAAAGACTGAGGTTCCAGGGTCCCATTCCTAGGAGTGGAGGGCCTGAATGCTGGGAAAAGCCATTATAAATTCTCTGGCAGACGGGTTGGGAATGATTCTCAAACCGCAAAGTGAAACTCCCTCAATTCCATTTGTCAGTTGGCCAGGACAGGTAGAATGCCAGGAAGATTTGCTGGAGGGGGCAGGAGTGGTTAGGATGTGTTCATCTGTTAACCATCTGCCCTGAAAGGAGTTGACAGCAGACTTCTTGGAAGCAGAAGACAAGATCAGATAGTGTCTGGGGGGCCCTCCCTACCACAGTGGGGAGGACCCATGGAGTGGGAGGGGGGGAGTTGGGGGAAAGTGTTAAGGATTACCCAAGGTCAGTGATGTCTAAGCACAACTGCAAGGTTTAGCAAACAAAAGTACAGCACACCTAGTTCCATTTCAATTTCACATAAACAACAAATAACTTTTGAGATAAGTATGCACCACCTATTGCCTGGGGTATACTGTATTCTATCTGGTAGGCCTACCTGGGAGTAATGGGGGCCAGTTCAGAGTATCCCATTTCACAAGGGTTAGAACTATGCCTGGCCAATGCCCCCTCCTTTGGCAAAGTCCTTTGACTGTCCTTCCGTGATATGGCCCTTCAGAAGGAGCATCTACAAGGACCTGAGTCAGAGAAGGAGAGGGAACTCATTTCCTCCACACTCTGGGATTTCCAGACATGGTTAAGGAAAAGGAAGAAGAGCCTGGAAGAAGAACAAGGGAGCTACGTATAAAATGTGGGGTTCTGGATCTCGGATCCCTCTCCTTATGGGGAGGGAGGGGTCTACTGAGAATAGCCAGGGAAGAAAATGCCCACCGAGGTTAAGGGTACCAATGCAGATGATTATCACCTTTGTTCCTCACAGCTTCAGGTAGTGTATTCCAGTCTAAGAATATGAAGACAAATCATTTTGCTAAGTGATCCAGTAAGATTACTAGCAAGGATAACTATAACAAAGAGATGTAGTAACGTTAAACCGAAAAGCAAAGACATTCGATCTTTCTGAAATAAGAAGAGGCATAGGTACAGATAGGGAGATGTGAGAAAATCGGTGAAACGCATTGTCTGTACAGGTGAGGAAGTATAGGGGAAGTGACTGTCGGATTAATACACATCCCCTCCCCAACAGGTATCTATGCACTTATCCCTCACCCCTTCCCCATGTCAGGTTTCCCTTGAGTCACTAGATAAAACTAAGGCGATGCCCTTCCTTTACTTTCCTTTGTAAATGGTGAGTCTGCTTTGAATGCTGAGCAATAGCCCAAACACCCAACCCTCTCCTTCCCCCCAAAAGACAGCCAATACCACACGTGACACGGCTGTAGCTGCCCATCTCTAACATGTGTGAGGTGAAGCGGCTACTCTGGCTTTTTCTGCCTCCCTTTTCTGTTCATCCTCTCCCTTCCTCAAGCAGCCAAATGTCTCCTAACAAATTCCAAGATGAGGTAAGCATACCTGCCCTAAGTTGGCCTGTTATTGGATCATTCTAGAACCACTTATTAAATGTCATCTCTGCAGATGGCTGAGCTGAGCATGGAGCATGGAGATACAATAATAAGACACAGTTCTTGCTTTCTTGAGGCTTATTATCTACTGCAGGAAACAGGTCCTTAAATAAGCAATTAAGATATGTGATGAAGATCCTTCGAAGGGAAGCACAGATGCCACGGGAATCACACAGAAGCACAGAACCTGAAATTTTTCATTCGCGGATGGTTTGAAGAAATTCCTACAGCTACAAAGAATATTGCAAGACAAATGCTTCAGCCTCTGCTTTCAGAGTTTGCTCCCATTGGGTCTCATCCCCTCCACCCCCTCGCCGTGGCCCTTCTCTCACCCCAATGCAGTTGTTTATGTTCCTGTCTCTCGCGAGGCCTGAGCGTGACATTTGTGCCTTACTCTGTTCCCCGTATCTAACACAGCACCCGGCAGAGAAGTACTCAAAAACACTTTCTAGTGCTTCAGATTTCAATCTGCTGCTCAGAGGAAATAAAGGGGACGAAAGCTGTGGGGAAAGCAGGAACACCTGTGTCAGATGCTAACAAACCACAGGTACAGTGGGCTCGCCCTGCTTCCGGAGGGCAGTGAGAGCAAGTGCTGTCTTTAAGTGCCACCACCCCACCAGCACGTCCTGTGGGAAACACTTGGTGCTCATCAGGCCTTTATCAACACCATGCTGCTCTTGACAATCATTTCATTTTTAATAGGACACATGTCTTAGGCCAGTGGTTCTCAGCCCCCTTTGGGGGTCAAAGGGCCCTTTCACAGGGGTCACCTGATTCATAACAGTAGCAAAATGACAGTGATGAAGTAGCAACAAAAACAATATTATGGTTGAGGGGTCACCACCACCTGAGGAACTGCATGTAAGGGTCACACTGTATGTAAAGGTTGAGAACCACTGCCTTAGGCAGAAAAGTTGTAGAGCTCAAATTTCTTCTTGATAATGTCATCTTGGAAATGCCATGGTATAGCTTTTGTTCCTTTGATGAGCTTCATACTCATCTTTCTTCTTTCCTAACCTACCTGTTCTCTCTCTCTCTCTCTCTTCCCCCCCCCCCCACCTTATTTCTGTCTCCTCAATTAGCAAATCACTGCCTTGCAAAGACTTATGCTTACATGGGATCCTTTATTCACACAACAGGTCCTGGTTATCAGCAGTTCAAACCCAACAGACCCTCTTTGGGAGAAAGATGAGGCTGTATGTAAAGATTTACAGCCTCCGAAACCCCCCTGTAAGGACACGGTGAGTCAGCATCCACTCGATGGCCATGGGCTTGGTTTCATCAGGGCAGGGCAGGTTTGACCCGGCATATGAACAGGTGATGGGAGGACATTACTACTGAGTTTTGTTTTCCTACTTCTGAGCCCTCACACTTCACACACCTGGCTCTTCGATCACATACAGGATGGACTTTCCACTGGAATCTTCATAATACTGGAATCGGACCACGCAGTCATCCTCATTCTTGTAGGTACAGTTCACTGCATCCTTGCCAGTGTCCCCTGGGGGAAAAGAGGACGTGAAGAGATAAAAATGAAGTCATTTGTTGGAAGGTGGGCTCACTTCCCCAAAAGCAACAGTCATAAATAAGAATTTTTGGAAAGCATATATGTGTGTGTACATATGTGTGTGTGTGTTAGGGAATCCCATGCATTAGGCACGAAACCTCTATTTCAGGTGGCTATTGTGCCTGGCAGTTGCCTCCCGATGGCCCTCATTGATGAATATTTGCCCCTTTGCCGA
>PVJH01023706.1:0-34304 GCA_004026705.1 Nesogale talazaci | reverse complement strand
TTCTCATCCTCAAATAAATAATTAAAATAAGAGAACATTTCTTTTCAATTTGCTCTTTTTCTTCCTGCAACTTTTCATGTTCTTTCCTCATTTCTATTTTATGTTCATCTGGAAGAATCTTGCATCTAGGAATTTCTGGTCCCAGTGCATCTTACCTATTCAGAGAAGCTACAGAGCAGAGTGGACAAAGATGCCAGCCCTATTATTAGCTGCTAGTGAATTTCGAGGCAGTTTCATCTTTGTATACCCACCTTTTCATTTTTAATGTGGATTTACTAGACTAATTTTTACTCAGTTTTTTAAAAATCAAGTGGCAGCAAACAAAAGGCTAATAGATGAACTCATATATCTAATTGTTTATCCTCAGACTGTTTATACATTATTCCCAACTGTGGTAGTCAACACTATAAAATGTTTTGCAATATCACTATTATCTGGTATAGCTATTTCCCTGCATTTTGGTGAAACAGCAGACATAATATAATATTCTCCTGAGAGTAGGTGGTGTGTCCAGAAAAAATATTTCTCAAAATATCTATTATCACAAAGTCCAGTCAGCTATTGTCTCTTTGCACAAAAATTATCCAACTGAATACCTAGATCAAACTTTCTTGTGAATTATATTAATTAAGCAGATACATTACATGAAATATAATTCATGCCAGGATCACTCTTGCTTTTAAAATCCTCCAATGGCATTCCATCTTTCTCAAATAGAAATCAACACATATATGTCTTAAACACTCATGAACTCTCTAAATTTATCACTTCATTAAGAGTCCCCCAGTCACTCAAAAATGACTCACTTGCTTCCTATCATTCTCTAAGCTTGCAAGCATTCTCCTTCTTCAGAGTCTTCCCTAACTCTAAATCTGGGTCACTTTTTCCCAGAAATATTAATCTTTATTTCAATTCTTCACTGACATTCTGTGGGAGTCTTCTATCTAATCTATTAAAATTATATACATTAAAATTATATACATGCATGATCTCATGATTTATTTCTATTACATTTTCCTGTGTAAAGCTAACATAATTATAAACAGTAATCATTTAGTCTGGTTATTTTCTGTCTCTTTTTCTAAATCTACTTTTGAATCCTTGGAATGCATTGATCAGGTGGGTAAAGATACTTGCTTTGTACAATGACAAACCTTTAAGTGCCTAGAGAAGTGTACATGAAAGAATTGGTATTCAATCAAGATTTGAATTCAATCCATATTGAATTTAGTGCTTATAGAAGGGTACATGAAAGAGTCTGTACTCAATCAATATTCAAAAATATCAATAGATACAAATAATGATCTAGGAAGTATTGTTAAAAAGAGGAAGCAAGGCAGTGACTTTTAAAAAAAGACCCTCTTATAGCCGGTTCCTTAACACACATATTTACATAAATATTCACTCATGTACAATAAGTAACAGTAAAGTGAATGTTATGCCTCAAAGAGAGTAAGTGGAGATAAATAGTTGTCTTGTAGTGCTTTGTGTCTTTGTTCTCAATTTCCAGAACAATGAAAGTCACAAAACCAATTCTGGTTTTGCTTGTGATCTGAAATTAAACCACTGACTTACCTGCCACACCCTTCAATTTGCCAACAATTGGTGAAAGAATCAAATCCCATGGTTATCCTGAACTATAACAAGTAGTCAGGTGTTATCTTGAGTGATTACTTGCTCTAATTCTGAAAAATAGATCAATTAATTTTAAAAACAATATAAAATTCTCCTAACATATGAGTTAATATAATAGCTATAACTAGTGACTTCATATCCAATGTGAGCATACATTGAATGTAAGCTCATATTTAGACCCGCTCTCCACATTAACGTATTTTATAATTGTTCTCAACTGGAGGACCATGAGCAATTGTTCAGTCATGACAAATAGAGTAGTGCTAATCTGATAAGGTTGAGATAAACACATTGCTATGGTGTTTAGTATCACTTGGATAGCAAGTATGCTTTGCTGTTAAAGCTATCATTTTAAAACTAATAGAGCTGTTTATATATTTATTTTGTCAGCTCTGTTGAGATGCTAAATAAGCAGCCCTGGGGAAGCCGGTCATCACGTCTCTGATTGTGAGTGGACAGCAAGCAGAGGGTCAGACATCAGATGCAGCGGGTTCTTCTGGTTACACAAATGTCTGCAACTACTATCAAAAGGTAATAGTGTGGCATAAATGTATCAAGCAACTATTTTCATAGAGTTTTCATCTTTTTTTGAATTTTCATCTTAATGACTTATTTTATTTGCAAGTAATTGTCAGTTTTCCTTTGTTTGCATGTTTTTCATTAATTTTGTTCAATATAACACTAAATTCATATACCTATGGAGGAAATCTTGGGTATCTTTATTGGGCAATTTTTCTGGGACATGACACCGGGAGGGTGGAGCAGAAAGGAGGAACCGATTATAAGACCCTATGTATAACCTCCTCCCAGGGGTACGGACAACAGGCAAAGGGACATAGGACAGCATTTGACAAGACAAAATTATAATAGTTCACGAGTTATCAAGGATTTGTGATGGAGGAGAGAGGATGGAAAAAGGAGGAACCAATACCTGGGGCTTAAGTGGAAGGGAAATGTTTTGAGACTGATGATGGCATCAAAAGTACAAAGGTGTTTTGCATAAAATGCACGTATGGATGTATTGTGCTCAGAGTTGTATGAGTCCCCAATAAAACCGTTTAAAAAAAACAGGTTTATCAAATCTAGCCAATCTAAAAACCAAGTGCAGAGCATTTATTGATAATATATTTTTCAGTAACTGGAGAATTTGAAGCTATTTTCCATGACTTCTTTCTTTAATTCACATCATATAGAAAGGAAAACAAAACAAAAGACACAACTATTATGTAATTTGTTTTCTTTTGTAGCTACTACACTCCCGAGTTTAGTTAAATCACTCAAATTTTTTAATTATCCAAATTAAGGAAAATATGAAAATAGATCTTAAATGTACAACACTTTCCCTCCAAATAGACTCTAAATTTTGTTGAAATTTTAACTTTGTAAAATAACTTCACAAGTGTCAAAATGTTAGCTTTTCCTTTCTGAGATATTATTAATATTTTTAACTGAAGGACAGAAGGAAACCTATTACAGAATATAACATTTCTGAGAAAATTTTCTTCTGAAACTTGCAGTAGCTTTTATCTGTAAAATTTTAAGTCGTAATTAATATGAATAATTTAGAATTTTAGCACTCAGACAAATGATTTTTTTGTTACTGTTAACTAAAACAAAATAAATGAAATACCTTCACTAAATGCACCCAACATACCACACCCACTGCTGAAGCTAAAAAATATTGGATGAAGGCAACGAATGACGATGTGAGACATTGAAATAAAAATCTCTAACTTATCAAGGGTTCATGAGGGAGAGTGGGTGGTGTAGGGAGGGGGAAAATAGGGAGTTCATAACAGGAACTCAAGTGGGAAGATAATGTTTTGAAAATGATAATGGTGGCATAAGTGCTAATGTGCTTGACACTGGATGAATGTATGGATTGTGATAAGAGATGTAAGTACCTCCAAGAAAAGCATTTAAATTTTTTTCTAGAGTTTTGATTGAGTAATTTGAGTTCTTATTGAACACTTAGAAAAGATTAATGAAAAACCAGCATGTGAAAGCCTGAACTAAACTTTTGCTAATTGGTTTTTTCTGATCTCTATAACAGCAGCAAAAAGAAAACAAGCAAAGGCATATTGTAGCAAATATCTTTTACCAGTGGGTAAAGCACTGTGTGTGTAAACATATTTCATTTACTTTAATCAAATCTGTGAAAATATAGAACAAAACTTTAGATGTAAGTTATTCATGAATAGTTCTTAATAAGCTTAATAATAGCACAATTTCATGGTAGTGGTGCTGTTTTTAAAATTAGACTTCAAATTTTTACATTTATAAACAAAGTACACTTCAATGTCTTATTGTTTAGGAACTTTATCAGTTAAGAGAAGTTTCTGAGTGATTTAGAGAATAGCATATTTTACACAGAGGTGACCCTCTTATTCATGATTGCAGACAAATCTAAGAGTATTTTTCTTGTGACTTTCTTTTATAGTGAAATCTTTTTCCATAGAAGTGTATCATATTCAGTGATATAAAACTTAATTAGAAGTTCCAGAGTATATTGAAGTAGTCTGGAGATTTCAAAAAGATTTGTGAATCTGTCCTTTGTTTTCTAAGTTGCTACTAATGGCTTCTTTAAATCCAAAATTATACTTTCACATCTCAAGTTCTGAAAGAATTGTTTTTGCCACTCAAGATACTATTTCTTGTTTTAACAAAATTTTTTTCAAAAATTATAACTCATTGGCAGGTCAGGAAAAATGCTATGTAGGCAAGAGAAGACCCTGAGAAACTTGTCAGTTACAAGAGGTGAATATTGTCAAATACACAATCCTGTAATAATACAAAAGAAACAGATTTAGCATAGGACATTTGCATATGTATATTTACATCAACGCAGTGGATCATGCAAAGGACAATATTATGAAAACTTCTGAGATATAACCACAAACCTTGAGGGAATATGTGACTAAGCCTTGGGGATCAGGACCATCGCCTGGGAAAATACCAAGGTCAGTTGAACAAATGTCCTATATCTCCTAATTTGGTAAATATCAAATGCTGTCTGAAAAGCTAGAGAGTATGAACTATCAATGTGGAAGTAATATGGTATTACCTAAAAAAATGGGAATGGAATTTTCATACCATCCAGGAATATATCTGCTGGATATATACCCTTAAATAAGAGGGGAACACAATCAGATATATCTTTGTCTATGTTCAACACAGCAGTGTTTGCAATAGTAAGTGATTGGAAAGAGTACAAAAACTTACCAGCAGAAAATGGATAAAGAAATTTTGGACACATAGCCACAAGGGAGTATTCTGCTTCACTGAAAAAGAATGATGAGGCCTCAGAGCACCTCGTGACATGGCCAGACATAGACAACCTGATGCTGACTGAAGTTAGTCCATCACAAAAAGACAAGTATTATTTAAGATCACTGCTACAAGTGCAAATACCAGGAGAAATGCCAAGACAAAGACAGGTAGAGACTTTCAGATGAAAGCATTTCTTCCATCCAGCCTCACAGGCAATGGGATAGTGAAACAATCTAACACTTGCAACCTATGTATCACTCCTTAATTTGTACATAAAGACCACTTCCTTATAGAAGCACTCACCTCATCTGGAGACAATGTTTTATAAGGAAGGAAGTAGAAAAGACCAAACAGCCCATGTCATGTGGCAAGTTCTGTGTTCATTCTAATTGAACAGACACTCATATCAGCGTTCAATACACTCTGGTGGAGATTAAAGACTAAAAAGAGAGGGTGACTCAGGGAAGATCATCTCACTTCTATTTTACAGGAGAGGATCTGCCTTTTCCTTTGTGAAAATGCTTAATCTTGCCTTTCTGGTCCAGCCATAGATAGAATCAATTCTGTACCATATAGATCATCATGGATATTTAAAAGAGCCTTAGGTCACTAGGCCCCATACTGGAGACTATCTGGATTTCATAGATCTTATCCTCGCAAGACACAGGGCACATCAGAAATATGAGTCTTAAACCAATTAGGTGAATCAGACTTTATTTAAAACACAATGATTGCAGATAAAAAGAACTACTATACTCCTTTAGACTTGGGGCTATAATGTCCTAAGGAGACAAGAAGAGGGAGATTTCTACCTTAATACCATGGAACTGGAAATTCTTGGACTTATATTTAAGACTTCTAGGCAACTTAAGATGACCATATATTTGCTACGTTTATCTTTTCTTAGCTTTCTAAAAGATATCTTAGTCCTGTAGCCATGACTTTGCCATAGTGAATGATGAATTGAACTTTGTGCCCTCTGTCTAATCCTCATTGTTTCATGTAACAGGATCCAGTCATTACTGCTTGGAAGGTGTGTAAGTGAGCAGACCATGCACTTCAGTCTAAAGTGCTTTCCCACATGCCAGTATTAGCCCTGTCACCATAGGATTACAAATTCTATGCCAGTAGCTAGTTAAATAATACTCTTATTATAGTTACTAAAGATCTCTGGAGAGCACTTGCAATACCTCTCAGAAAAACTGATAGTGCTGGAATGGGGCTATATCTTAGACATATACATGAATTTTGAATTCACACTTAACCACAAGCTCTAGCTAAAGAATATTCATTAATAGTGATATGAACATTCTTGTGCAAGATGGGACAGACATAAGCTTCTCTTGAATTCCTTCAGATCATTGACCAGGGATGTCAGAAGTCATATCCTCAGGGAATTCATCAGAAAGCCAATTTATGCAGATTAAAATTTAATGCTTTGTCATTTATTTTCTCCTTTATCCCATTCTTAATTCATTCTATTTAAAAATATATATTTTGACTTTCTTATTGATTGAAGATTTTCTGTGTTTTATTTTGCTTTTGTTGTTTTTGGTTTTATGTATGATTTTCTTTATGTGAAATCCATGATAGACAAACTAATGTGATGGTAAATGTGTTAGTCCGGGTAGGCTAGAGGAACAAATTTCATGGACATGCATATAGATATAAGGAAAAAATTATTTACAAGAGGAACAGGACATTGAGCCCAGTCCAGTTCAAAGTCATAAGTCGGATATTAACCCATATGCCTATCAGTCTATAAAGTCTCATTCCAACTCATGAAGTCACAGGTCAGTGGGTGCAGAATCCCAGTCTGGCCCCTGCCTCCACATGGCTCCTCACTTCCAGGGCTCAGGGTCCATCAACACAGAAGCAACTCATCGGTAGCAGAGGTCTCCATGTGGCCACCCCAGCTTCAAAGGTCTGGCTCCATCAGGGCAAAGCCGTGTGGTCTCTGTGCTCTGGCTCCTTCAACTTCTTGGATGCTGCCTTGTCTTGTCTTGTCCGTGATTCATCGTCTCTGAGAATAACTCCCAACATCTGAGGAAGATAGCTTCTCATCTTAAAGAGGGAAATATCGAGAGATTTCCAAGGAATCTCAGGTGAAAGCCATGCCCACATAGAGGCCTCATTGGCTACTCAATGGCTATCTCCAGATTAACAGGCTAGACTACATCCCTACATTTCAATCATAAAATTAACATAAGCACATGACTATCACAGTAACTAATGGATAGTTTTTAGAATTATGACTGGAGGAGTTTGGAAGAAATGGTGAGCTAATCAAAATACACACAAACTGAAGAAAATGTTCTGCAATTGATTGTGCTTGTGATTACACCATTCATTTTAATACATTGAAAGTTTTGAAAAATATGTAAGCAGTGCCACTCCTTGAACAAAATAGGCTTATTTTGGAGACTGTAGTTCTTTTTCATAAAAGATATGCTATTTGTGTTAAAAATATAGATGAGGTTAAAGACAATGACACAAAAAAGGTAAATATCCTAGCACCCTGTAAACATTCCTTCTGTAATGATATGATGGCTTTGCATAACATGAATTGGAGGTTGAGAATGACAACAAAGAGTCAGGGAGCAGTCAGCTAAGGTGCACCTATTACTCTTTCTCTTTCCAGAAAGAAGAATGGTAAAAGTTGAAAGTCACATGGTTAACACCTAATCCAATACAGTAATGGATCGTGCAAACATTAGTCCCCCTGTCCTCAAGAATAGAGAACTAGCTAGTGCCCATTTACCACTGCCAACTGCTTCGGAAGGGATCATCCTTGAAGGCTCAGGGGGGAATTGGAGATGAATGTGGAACAGAATGTGAAAAACATAAATGTCATCAGGTTTAGATGGATTGTGAACACTAGAAAGAAATAGCACTTTGCAGGTTGGATTAAAAGAATGAGCCTCTCTCTTGAGAAGAGCTGCCTGTCTTTACAGAAGTATGAAGAAAATGGGTGCCACCATAGATGCTAAGGCACATGAAGATTCCCACGGAACACAGAACAAGAGCTTTGCTCTGGAGCTGATGGAAAGAGAAAGACTTCCCCTGAAGCTAGTGTGCTGAGTTCGTCTCAGAAACCCAGGGGGCCAGTTCTGCTCTGTCCATTTAGGTCACTGTGTTAACACTGACTCAGTGGCCATCAGTTCACTTGTGTGCGTGTATGTGTCAAATAATGCGAACATAAAATTGTTTATTATAGTAAAATAAATAAATTTAAAAATAAAACAGGTTCAGAGTCTAATGCAATTGAAACTACTCAGTGGCCAGCTCCAGTGTTCCATTTATCAGAATTAAAATACCTAGGTGAAAGCATGGTAAAAGCAAATGGTTGTCCCGCTTTTATTTTTCAGTAAGGAACTTTTTTTTAAACTTTTTTATTTATTTATTTTTTTATTTTTTAAGGCTCCAAGAATTTTTTTTTACATTTAATACATCATTTGTATTAAGCATATTTGTATACATGTTGCTACATGCATCTACATTATCTACTTGAGCCCCTCCAGCATAAGCTCCTCTTCCCCTCTATCCTATAGTTCTTTATTATTATTTTTTTAAATTTTATTGGGGGCTTTTACAGCTACAACATTCAGTACATCATTTGTATCAAGCACATTTACACACATGTTTCCACATACATTTCCCAACATTTACCACTTGAGCCCTTGGTACAAGCTCATCTTTAAAACAAAAAAAAAAAACAACTCCCCTTTCCCCTCCCCCCTTTTTATTAATGAATCATTTTATTGGGGGGCCTCTACAACTCCCATCACAATCCCTAACAATATCAGTTGTATGCAGGACACTTTTACACACTCATTGAAGAATTTTTTTTTTTTAATGATTTTTGTGTGTGTGTGTGTGGGCCTCACTGCCTCTGGTGGTTGTGGGAGCCACCCAGTGCTGCACCTGAGAACCGCCGCTGGATTTGAACCACCAAGCCTGCAGGCCGGCGTCCCGCACTCAACCACTTATGCCACCAGGGCTCAGCCCAGAAATTTTAAATGGAAGTAAATTTATGTAAGACATGCCTAGCTTCCAATTTTGAAAACTCTGTCTAACTCTGCTTTTAGATATGTGTGCTTTCACATGTGTGTGGATGCATGCATTCATGTGTGTGTGTGTGTGTGTGTGTGTGTTTGTGTGTGTACGTGTACGAGAGAGAGAGAGAGAGAGGGAGAGAGAGAGAGGTTTATTGGTCAGAAAGAGAATGTTAAGATCATATTATCTGATGCCCTTAATCAATCCTCAGGTCTTGAATGGAACATAATTAAACATTAGAATATTAAAAAAGGACATCATTTGTTAAAATATTTATTAAAATAAAAATCTCAGAAGATTTGGAAAGAAGAAGCATGAAGACAGAAAACACAAGGTAGGAAATAGGATAAGGGACAGTACATTGATGGAATTACAGTGGATAACTTGAAACAGAAAGTGTATGAATCGTTGACAGTAATACTATTATCTTCTCAGTAAGCTTTCACATAGTTCATAAAACATTTCAAAATTTATAAACATAGTAATAATAATGCATTTTTATGCTATCAAGTGCAGCATATTTGACGTTGAGAAATAAAATTTTTCACCTGATCATCATCACATATTTTCTGCATTTTTAATCTACTTTACCCTTGAGTTTTATCAAAATTTTATCATGATCAAGTTATCTTGATAAAAACATTATGCTGACTCTCCTAGCTTTAGGATCAACTTCATTTTTGTTTAATTCTTAGATAAATGATTGATGTGGGTGTTTTCCAGGTGTCTGTCAGTAAGTCACTGCTCTTTGTTTCACTACTTTTGGATAATTATGAAAATTTTCCTCAGTAATTCAATGTTTTTATTTGATATTCAACCCACAATACTTTGCCATTGATAGTTGAATATTGATGATTGATTTCCACAAAACAGCTATATGTAAATTGGTCCAATGCATTAGTTTTTAAGGCCCACCTACTCTGAGTCCTACAGAGATATTCAAGAGCAGATTTATTATTTTTCTATGTGTTTTGCATATTTCAATTAAGCTATATATATGCTGTATGAAATCAGTCTTTTCCTGCTAAACTCTTTTTTAGCTGTGTGATATTTGGAAAATGCTGACAGGTCATTAGAGGTCATCTGAAGGCTTGTCAATTATTCAGTCTAGGGTGGTCATGAAATCCCTCCTAAGTTAGCCTATATTCTGTTGGCATACTTCCAGTTAATCTCCAAATAATTTTACTTGAGTTGAAATTTCAGGGTCTTTCTCCCTTTGATGTTTTTCATTAAATGCTGTGGGGTGAGGGGGAGTCATTTGTGAGACAGTGAGAGTGTATGTTTTATCCTTATCAACTAGCACTCCAAATAGCTGAGCCACTCATAATTCTTGATTTACTTATCTTCTCATTTCCTAAACTCTCCTTAAAGGATTACTTGCCTTCATTTTCCATGCCATTAATACTGTAATGTTTTGAGCCTAAAATACTTTTATTGCAAGACTGTGGATAATGGAGGGTGATGGAAGCTTAGTACAGCATTCAGATTTAAATTCAGCATTAAATAGCAGAAAACATGTATTCCAGAACAGGCCCCTCCACAGTCAATTTCTCACTGCTGCTGTTATTGGTCATTAGATCTGTGGAGTCCATTACAGGTCATAGAGACTCTAGCTACAACAGCAAAACACTGCCCAGCCCTGTGTCATCCTCACAAATGATCATAAGTCTGAACCCGTTGTTGCAGCTGGTCAGCCAGTATCAGTCCATCTTATTGAGAGCCCTCCCCTTTGAAACTTCATTTTCCAAGTATGTTGTCCTTCTCCATGGACTAGTCATTCCAGATGATATGACCAAAGTATGAAACAAAGACACACCATTCTTGTTTCTTAAAAAGCATTCTGGCTGTCCTTTCTTCAAGACAGGCTTGCTTGTTCTTTTGGTAGTCCATGGGTCCTTCTTCCTACTAAAAATAACCTCTTCCATATTTGGAGGAAATGCCAGCATTATTTGACAGGAAAGAATGTCAGGTTTTATTCTTGTTATGTTCTCAAAGACAGAATCAATGAAGAAGTTTTCTGAAATAAAGAAATCTCTCTCTCTCTCTCTCTCTCTCTCTCTCTCTAATAGCCACAGAGGGGGACAAACCTTTACTCACTGCATTTTGGAAGAATGCATATAAAAAACTAGAATCATATATCAAAAAGCACTTTGCCTTTCTATGAGAGCACCTGTTATTTTAAGAGAGCTTTTAAGCAGTGAACTCTGATTCCAAAAGAATAAAAACATAAACTTCTTCTCTATTTTCAACGCATCTTCTTTTGATTTTGCCCTTCAGTGACTTGTCCATTATGACCTGGACATAATGACTCACCTCAGTGTATGACTCCTTTATTGTAGCTTTTATATATCACAATCATCCATGAGGTAATCCATCTCCCATAATTTAGGAGAATTGTTCTACACAGTCCCTCTTTTAAGTATGTATAGCTAATCCATCATTCTGCCCCATACTATTAGACCTTTTCATTGCAAGGTCATGGTGGGCCACCTGAAAGGTCATGAGCTCTCTCTCTCACAGTGCCTCTGTGGCTCTTCAGAAGTGGATTTATTTGTATGGTTATATGTTCATAGACAATAATATACCAATAAGCTCAATAGGGAGATGAAATCCCAGAATAGATAAAAACATTTATATGTTTGCTCCAAAGGAAAAAAGTGTTTAGATTCATTACTAGAAGAATAAATGTACTCTAAATTATCAAAGGTAAATTAGAAAAAAAAACTATCAAAAACAAATTATGACTCATCAGGAAAAATATTTTCAATATTAAATGTGTTTATGTAATAAAGTTTTACTTGAAACATTTCATCAAGATTTCATTATTGGTAATGATTTCATCATAGGTAATAATTTAATCATTGGTAGAAAATACAAATGAAAAACTATGGATAGTTTGATTAAAATGTTAAAGGATTAGGTTAATGATTGGATTGATTCAACTTTCTCACTGCCTTTGAGCCAATGGAAACCTCATAGAACTATATATGACAGGGTATAACTGTCCCTGTGGCTTTCTGAGACTATAACTAAGACAGTCAAAACTCCATGATTTGTCAAAAAGGATATTTCACAGAGGCAGTTGTAGTCAGCCCGATAGGCTTGCTGAGTTGAATGAATTCAAAGACAGTGGTTTTTAAAAATATATTTATTAAGAATTTAATAAGTGTAGGGTTCGTTGATAAGAATGTTTTTTGTATAATTGATAATGTTCCAGGATAGCTCACAGCCTTCCTTTTGGCATACATCGGGGCACCGGGATGCGCTGGCGCAGTGGGCCCATAGCAACCACAGCTTCTCGAGCTTTCAGAGCTGGGTGGAGCCGGCAGATGAACTCCTCAGCTTTTCATTGAACAATTTAGGCACACTTCGCTGTGTTCCCACTCCTCCTTACAATCCCCTTTCTGTATCATCACTGATCCCACCTCTTCCTTGTAGTTCCTGTTTGCAAAGCCTCCTTACCGCTGAACTTTCCCGTGGGTGAGTGGGTGAATGCTATTCTTCTGTCACAGACCGTGATTGAATTCATCTCCAGACCTGAAAGATGACTGGGGAATATATATAGTACTGCGTGTTCTATGGTTTGCTCTCAGTGGTCCTCATCTGTTACCATTGAATTTTACTACAGCATTTTCACCTATTCCAAGCAGAACCTTCCATTATATTATTTTTTAGTAACGTTGGCAGCCAGCCAGGCACCATCTAGCTCTTTAGTTCTCAGTGTTGTGGAGACTGATAGTTGCAGGGTCCCTTGGTTCTTTGGAAGAATTGTTTCTAAGAGTCTTCTCTTTTCATCACTCTTCTCTCCTAATGGGGAGAGAGATCATAGTCCCACTTTCAGGAGCCACTCATGGATTTTTAAGACCCCAGTTGCCATGTACCAAATCAGAATTTTGAGATTCATCTTCAAAAACTGCTATACCAATTTTTCTAGGTGTACCCCTAGACTATGTCCCTAACCTCTCCAG
Organism: Nesogale talazaci; assembly: GCA_004026705.1. NCBI lineage: Eukaryota > Metazoa > Chordata > Mammalia > Afrosoricida > Tenrecidae > Nesogale > Nesogale talazaci. The sequence continues at coordinate 21,375 of PVJH01023706.1, read as the reverse complement.
TTAGTGACCCATTTCCTCAAGATTACTTGACTGTGAATGAGAAGTTCTCATAACTTGGTGCTCTGCATGCTCCACGGCATTCATGGATATATTCAATGGTAGGATTCAAATAATTTAATGACTATTTTAAGTATGTAGTTTATTTTTTCATATATTTAATATGCATATATGAATGATAAAAGATTTACACAAAGCAGGAGTATAATATGAGAAAAAGTTTAAAATATTAATGAAAAATATTAGCTAGCACTGGACCAAAAGCAAATAAAACTGTTAAGATATTGCCATATTGCTTCTTGCGCGATGTTCTCTTTTGCAATATTCTTCACTTTTCCAAGCATAATTGACTCTCTGATCGAACCTTCCCTGTCTTTTCACTGTAAAAGTAGGATCCCATTCCTTTGAAGGTAGGCCAAATAGACAGTAGCCACTGAGTTTGATGCATTTAGAAACTGGCAATTTCTAGTCTCTGAAAAAAATTATTGTCTATCTTTACAAAAACGTTTTCTGCTTATGATGAACTTAAAACAATTGTTCTGACAATATATCTCTTTAAACACTCAGGAATTATATAATTCACTAATAATATCTGATGGGAATTTGGGGCCTAACACATAGCTGAAACAAATGGTTACATGTAATCTTCTGGGAGTTTGCCACTTATTCTCTTTACATTATATGTATGTGTATTGAAGGCACAAATGACAAGGAATAAAAATGTAGTATTTCATCAAAATATAACAGGTTTTATGATATGAATAAATAGTATATACAGAGTTCTATCTAGTTTTACATACCTAGGGATGAAATGAACATTGCTATGGGTGTTTCAACTACAATGTTGCACAGAACATGAAAAATGAATAAGGAATATACATTTGTGAATTTCACATTGGGTGGCTGCCCTGTTTCTCATCTTAGAAAAACTGACTATAAGTGCCATGTTAATGTGCAGTTTGCTGAACTCAACAAAATATTGGGTATCAGTTATGCCAAACCAGTGTGAATTAGAGGACCACATTATATATTGTAACAATAGTTAATATACGTTGATAAAACAGCACAGTAGACATATCTGACTGCCTGTTTCCCAAAGTTGACTGCCATGGGACAGAATTCAGACATAATAACCCCGCTGCCCAGCTTACCTTGCCAATTCTAACACCAAATGCACTCCCACAGTTCTTTCTGCTTTGCAGCTGGGTTCTAGAATTCATCTCAATGACCACACAGAACTCATAGAAAATGTTCCCGACCACGGGATTATTTTGAGAAGTTAATAGGTAAAAATTCACAGGAGAAATGTTCAAGATACAGATGTTCAATCAGGATAGTTAGGCTTAATGGTATAAAGTTAGATGTAAAGTGGGATCCTTACTGCCATCAGGAAAGAAGCGTTGAACTTGGATCCCGGGTTCCTGCACCAAGAACTGTATAAAATTTAATTCACTAACTCACAGCCATCCAGTCATCCCTGACTCTAAACCAAAAGGATATGTCATGTTGGAGTGATGTTTTTCCAATGAAGAAGGAAAATAAAACTACATCTTCATCACCCAAACCTTGTGTCTGTGAAGGTAAAGAAACCCACAAGGAAGTTCAAATATGACAGTGGTGTCACTCTAAGAAATGAAAGACTCTATCATGGTGAATGAGTCAGTGAATGGAGTTGGACAAACTTCCACCTTACCACCATCACTCCCAGGGCACTTTCTGCTCAGCTTGATTTAGTAATTTATTGAAATGGTCACACAGAAGTTGTAAGAGCTTCTCTTGTTTATGGGGTTTATTAGGGGAGCTAGCATTTGATGATTCAAGTGAGGAACGCTCAAGATAGTGTTGTCCAGTTAGAACTATGCTTTTTCTCTGCTCTGTCCTGCTCTACTAGAGCAATATTACAAAGATTTGTTAGGGATGCTAAAATATAGTCAAATGGCATCCTATACCACTACCTGCCTCAATCTGAGGGCATTCAACTCTGGTTCCATGCATCAGAAAAACCCAGCTCCCCAACTGAGTGCCCAGACGTGTCCCCCTTTACAAGCCATACTCCTGCTCCAAAGTATTATGTTGCACTTGCTCTGTCCATCAGTCTCATTCATATTCCAGCTCCCAGTTTGACTGCTGCCACTGCTCTCCCAGGCTTTTCCTGATGTCAAAGCTCTCTCCTGGATCTAGGGAGCTCAATGGGCAGAGATCTTGAGGAGTGAAGGACACACGCCACTCTTGGTTCTTCTCTATGTTGACTTCTTCTAACATGACTGATTGGATAACCAACATAACGGCAATCACAACTAACCATGTTGCCAATCACACTGAATCATAAAATGCAATCCTTATCTTTCCCCACCTTCTTCTCTAGATCCATCAGGAAAGCAAATGTCATTTGGTGGAAGTCACAAAGGCTATGGCTAGTAGAGCCATATTAAATAATTTACTGTATTGTATACTTATACAAATAGATTTGTCACACATATGTTCATTTATATGGATATATTCCCAACTTTCTTCTTACACCTTTTCAACCTGTGTGTCTGCCAAACATTTACTTGTAGATCACAGTTATTGTAGGATATAGAACAACAGTATATGCTCCCATGGACTTTAGCTCTTATAAACCACCATGGTGTTCCAAAAGGTCCATCATTTTTTACTGTCTATTGTGTATATTTACTTTCCCTTCAGCGAAGCGTTTGTTGATGAATTTTGTCATTGAGTTTTAAACATCTTAAACCTTCCGAATAAAGTTTACTAGAATTAGTGCTATCCCTCGAGAGATCATAGTAAATTAAGAACCCATGAAAAAGCTGGCATTATATAACTAGTCCTGTCATTCAGATTAAGTTTGCTGGTAAGAAAAAACACTTGGTGGTGCTAGTATTGGTGGTAGTATTTTGCCATCAGGTGACTTCAACTGATGACATGCCCAGGTGACTCCAACTGATAACAAGGGAGCATTACTCCTGGGATTTTCTTGACTGCAATACATGCATTACTACTTCCTTCTCTTGTAGAGTGGATGAGAGGTTTAGCTACGTAGTCATCCATGGGTGTTATGTTGGTTCTGTCTTTAGACTATTAAAATACTGTGGCTCTAAATATTATATACAATAAAATGGAGGTATATTTTTCTTTTGGGGGTGGGGAGGATATATTGTCAGAACAAATGGTAACTAAGTCTAATCATTAGATTGCTATCTAAATGATTACTATTATATATTGCTGTGAGCCATTTGTGCAGGTTGCTGATGTCTCCACATGATGATCAAACCTTGTTACTGTTTCACATTGATTCTGACGATTCCAGTGCTTGTCAAGTGCTATCTCATTGGGGTTTTGATTTGCCTTCCCTTGGTGACTAATGATATCAGCATCCTGCTATCACTAACAACATCAGTCATCTGTGTGTTTTTGGAGAAATGTCTGTTTAGATCTTTGCCTTTCCTTAAAAACACTGTATTCTTTTTCTTTCATCATTGAGTTGTAAAACATCTTTTGGCATTCTAGACACAAGTCCAATATTAAATGTATTCAACACAGTAAGTGCAATGCTCGGTCTTAAATAAATTGCCTTTGTCCTGACTGAGGAAAGTATATTCTGTGGATTTCTGTGTGTTTCCTTGATCATAACAATTTTGCCATCAGACCAGAGGGAACAGATTCTGTCACCATGCAGACACTGAGCAATATTATCCCTAACACTTTCAGACTTCATTCCTTTCTCCAATTTTGATCCTTTTTAAAATTTCAAATTGGTTGCTTCATGAATACTCAAGGGTGATTTTCTATACATATTTGGATTTCCTTGTGATTTTTTTTCTTCCCTATTACGTTGGCCTATAAAAGTGGCCACTTTAGTATCAGGATTATTGGTTCCATCTATTAAAGTCAAAATGTTGGTCTTACTTTTCTCAGGTTGTCTTCGTCTAAGTGACAGTCTGAAAACCAATCCAAGGAAAAGTGTAGATCTCACTAAATCTCACGACTCTTGTGTGGTAGTCCAGGTTGACTAGAGAAACAAATTAATGTACAATCCTATGTGTGTCAAAGAGAACTTTATATTAAAAAGTAATTGCATACTAAGAAAACATCCTAGCCCAGTCCAGATCAAGTCCTAAAGTCTGCTATTAGCCCACATGCCTGCTAACAGTATATAATTTTTCTTCTGCCTCATGCAACACATGCAATGATGCCAGAGGCAGGAAGGTCCCAGGCCAGTGGTTGGGAAGTCTTGTGGCTGCAGAGGTGGTGGAAGCATCTCAGCACTGGCGTGGCTCTCCACGTGGCTCTTGCAGCTCCAGGCGTCTGGTTCCATCAGGGATCTCCATGGGACTTGTCAGCAGGAAGACAAGCTGAGTGAGTGGCCCAACCTCCACTATTTGTCTCCCTAGTACCTCAGAACAGGTCATCAAAGTGTGATCTGACTGACAGGCTAAACTCCACCCCTTCACTCTTAATAATCTCAAGTTCATACTAGAGTATGCAACTACCACAACTTTCCTGTTTTCTAGTGATTTGAAGTTCATTGTTTTCTATATCATGCCTGACACTCTATGTTATTGTTGGAGGGGGTGGGATAAAGCAAGTTGCCATTATTCTACTATAACCAGAATTGGAAGCAGACGTCTACAAATGATTTTAAGAACAATGGTCTCATGAAGTGCATACATTTCCTCTCTACACTGTTGACTTCACAATGAAAAAAATACTATTATTAAAAGTTGTATGTTTATTATTTACATTAAAAGTGCATTAATTCACACTAATTACTGAATGGTAGATACAAAAATAATATTAATAAACTATAATAATAAACTATAAACATACACTTATTATAAAAATCTTTTCTTTTTGCCTTTTTTGTTCTTCATCTTTTTATTACAAGAATATAGAGTGCTGTTTGAGGTCACATAAAATTTTTGAATCCATTCGTTAAATCAGAACCCATTTACTCAAGATTACTCTGTCTTTAAAACAGAGACTATTACTATCCTGCCCTACCTTACCTTGCAGAATCAAGCCAGATTGTAAAATAGACATATGTAATGAAACAAGAAAGTCTCTGCCATTGGCAAAAACAGCTCCATTGCAGACCATTTTCAATTGAAAAATTGCAGGACATTTACCTTATTACTTAATGGCATCGAATGACATGGACTCCTCTGCGAATAAATGATTGACATATTTTTTTTTATTTTTACTAATGCTACTGAGCTATGAAGATACAAACCTTTTAAAGTAAACTTAAAGAAGTATGGTGATTATGCTTGTTATCTATTAATTGTCTCAATGTTCGGATTATTTTACATGGTAAAAAGTCTGTAAAAATTGTGGCATAAAGAACATCTTTGACAAGGATACATAATAATGGAATATGAGGGAAGAGTCAAGAATAAGAATAATAACTCTGATTATATACAAAATGCTACATGATTTCTAATTTTGCTGGACTAATAACCAGACTATAGTTTGTTCCATGAACAGGACAAAAAAAGAAAAAGATATGATTATTTAAGAATTGAAAACTCTGTAAATATCTAGTTTATATATGATAATGTGCTCAAAGTTGGTGGAAAATGATATTTTCCCACTATACAGACCTAAAATAGAAATGGGGAACAACAACAACAAAATGGATCCAGCTCTGTAAGTGCCAGGTTCACAGTAAATCCAGCACACGAGCACAGTCGAGGCTGATTACAAAGCCCTTGAAGATGTTTCGCAAGCCGCAAGCCCAGGAGCGTGCCTCCGTTGAAAAGGACTCATTATTGGCATGATAAGGGTACCTTGGTGAAAGGGAACTTTTTAGAAATGAACTGGTCTGTCACTAAAGACTCCAAGCCCCGTTCGGTTTTACTTTTCAGCTCTGCCCTGTCTTTTTAAAAAAGACGTTCTTACAAACCACCATTTAGATGTGAGGGATCAGGAATCTGGAGGTATTTTGTTTGCTTTTCAAAAAAGCATAATATATATGTGTATATATATATATATATATATAAAATCTCAAGAAATGAAATTAGTAACAACATTCCTCATCCTCATACCCCTTTCCTCTCCTTGCTACCCACCTCTGTTCCAGTTTCCTCTTAGTCATGAAGGGAATGTGTTTTTGTTGCTGCTTTATTTTTTTAGTTTAACTCCAGAAAAAGCAAGCATTAATATTGAGTTAATTTCTAAAAAAAATGTATGACCATAGTTTGGGATTATTTTTTGGGGGGTGGGGGGCATCACTGCCCTCTGGTGGGAATAGGAGGCCCAGCCTTGCTTCTGGAGAGCTGCTTCTGGATTTGAAGCACCAACCCAGTAGACCGCAGTCCCACACACAACCACTACACCACCGGGGCTCAGCCCTCATAGTTTTGAATTAATAATTACTAAAATAAATAAAAATTACTGAAACAAAACTATGGCAAATGTATAGTTTCAGCAAAAAAAAAAGAACATTTGGAAATTTACTTTACTGTGAAGTTAAATGCTCAATATGAAGCATACTTAAAGATTTATACAAGCTCACATAATACTGATTTTCAAAGTATATAAATTATAATGCGACCCAGGCACTGAATTATCAGAAAGAATGTGGGAATATATACATACATGATGGTGCATTGATGAAACATGTGCCTGCGATGCACAGGGTCAGCAGTGCAAAGCCACCAGCTACTCTGAGGAATAATGAGGGGGGATTTCCGCTTCCTTAAACAATGAGAGGGTCTGCAAGTTAGCATTGTTGTTTGGGAGTGAATTGGGTTTGGGGGTTTATTTGAAAACTGGTATTTTTACTTAAGTGCAATTGAAACTAGATTTTAACTTTTTGAAAATCAGTATTTGATGTTTTAAAATTTAGCCATTTTATAATTACCAAAAGTATTGTCATATAATTGCATTCACATTATAGATATCATGAAAGCTAACTTTCATGCATTAGGCTTTTATTGGAAAGAACATAGATTCTGGAACCTGGTTGATTTTGATTTAGAACTTAGTAAAAAAATCTCATGTATGAAGGACCGTGGTAATTTGCTTAACTTCTCTAAATATATTTTCCTATATATAACACCAATAAAACCAAAAAATAATAGTAACTGTAGCTATTGGACAATTGTATTTGTTACTATGAGTATGTAACTAACTGTATATTAGTATTATCTCAGTTTATCTTAGTATTATCTCAGTTATCTCAGTTATTATCTCAGTTTGAGACTTTATGATAACAACAAACATTAGTCCAAGAGCTCTGGTAAAACAGTTGAGTACTGGACCACAAGAGTAGTGGTTCAAACCTGCCAGAGCTCCATGGAAGAAGAATAGAACTGATGCTCCTGGGAGGATTACAGTCTCAAAACCTGAGAGATCAGTTATACTCTGCTATATTAAATAAGTATCACTCAGAATTGGCTCTGTTTGTGGTGGGTGGGGTCGGGGTACACTAACTATCCTGGCATTTATTTATGATTATCATAAACCTTCTTGAATCCAAATGGATCAGGTCATCCAAAAAAAAAAAGGTACACTATGTTACAGGCTTATTATTCGATGCTGGAAATATAAAATGTATACCATAATGTTTGCCAGCACAGATAATAAAAACACATGATACATTTTAAAAGCATGCAAAACTCGTGGGTCACCAGAAAGCTACAAGATCACATTAAGCCATTGTGATGTTGGTAGAGGAGGGGATTGTGTTTGGAACAAGTAACTAATAAGGTAAATTTGGGAATGCCTTTTTGAATTATGGATATGACTCTATCAGGAAGAAAGAAAGGCACAAACTGATGTCTCTGTGTATTGGCATTTAAAATGTGTCAGAAATATTATGTCTTAGAAACAGGCAAAAGTGATATCTGCATGCTTTTAAAGAAGGTCAGACTAGTTTTGGAGCTATTTTGCAACTCAGAAGGGACAGAGTATAACATTTACATTTTTGTCTCCTGGAGATTATTACACAGTCCTGCTCAAGTAGGAGGGACTCACGCTTATAATTCAGTTTGGATCACACAGGACTAGAGGGGCTCTCTGACCTAGAGATCTATAGAACAAAAAGGCACAGCAGGCACAACTGACTTCCAAGAAGAGCTGGGTGGACACAAATTGATCGGGATTAGCTTAGAAAAGCAGAGGGTGTTCCAGTTAACCATTCTAATGACTATGGAGTGGGATGGAGGAAAAAGTCTTCCTTGCTCAGGGTACTTAAATATTGCACTTGCATGATAAGACGAAAAATGTCTGACCCCTGTTATCAGCCTGAAGCCAAAGAGACAAAGAAGGTGACATCTAAAAGGACCTAGCTTTAAGGCATCAGAATGGAGGTCAGATTTCTTCTCATAGAGATAAAAATGACTTCTCTTTGAATGAAACAGCATACTCTAAGCATTGCTCTTTGTGGTCAGGTTGAACTTTAATCAGTTTTGGATATAACCCAACAATATATTATAGCATAATATTATAATATATTGTAACTACATATTACAGTATATTACAATATAATGGAGAATATTTGTATATCAATTCCTTCTCCTAACTGGGTTGATGAAAATGAAATTATGATAGATTGATACTCTGAAAAGGACTTCATATAATTTTGATTTATTTAGCAACCCATTTCTGATTACATGTCTACTAGCTGCAAGTAAAAATTTCTAATATATTATTACCAAGGTCTGTTAATTGATAAAATCATCTAATATAATTAATAGTTCTTTCAATATACTTATATGAAACTTACAAAAATACCTCTATACAAAAACTTAAGGAAAATATGAACATGTCCATGCAAGCTCATCACTTAGCAGCACATCAAGAAGAGAATATGGGATGATGGATATCGTCACTGATGTCGACTTGGTCTTGATTGAAAAACTGAATAAGGGAAACGGGTTTATCTGACTTTTATTCAAGATAGTGTGTGAATCACTATAAATGTATCAATAGCATTGTGAGGAACAGCAAAAATGATGCTTTCTTATATTTATACAGGACCTGTACATCAATCAAGAGGCTGTTTTTTTGAACTATCCATACAGGAAAAGTGTCAGTGTTGTCTATTTTTTCACCATACTTATTCAATCGATATTTTTAATGCCATACCTATTTAACATGTGTGGTAAGTACATAACTCAAGGAACTGGACTATATGAAGAAGAATATGGCCTCAGAATTGGAGAAAACTTCATTTATATTTAGAAGAGATGGATGGCACAACTTTGCTTGCAGGAAGTGAAGAGATCCTGAAGCACTTAGTAAGGAAGCTCAAAGACTGCAGCCTTCAGAGCGCATGGCACCCGAACACAAAGAAAGCCGAATTCTCACCACTGAGTCAGTCATCAGTATCACCATAAATTCCAAAAGTGAAAACTTTCACAGATTCAGTTTTACTCATATCCACAGTCAATCATGGAAGAAATAGTCAAGAAACCCAATAAGAATGCATTACACAAATGTGCTGCATAAAAACCTCCTAAAATGTTAGAAATCAAGAATATGATTTCTAATATGATTTCAAGTCGAAAATCTGTTCAAAACCAACGCATTTAAAAAAAAGAGAAAGAAAACCAATTACATAACACATTTGAGAAAAACCCAAATATAAAAAAAATTTAAAAATACACAAAGAATGTTGCAAACCAGAACAGATCTAGAGTGTCTCAGAGTGGGGCATCAGCTGACAAAGTTCTAATTGTTCCAGTAAGTCTTATCCCTTTAATCTTCCATACCAATCACTCCAATGCACTCTGCTTTGTAACCACTTTCTTCCCACCCCTCTATGATGGACAGAGGAAGCTCACAAGAGGTGATTTCCTACATAGAACCCACAAATGTGTCTTGGGTTCCCACTATCATCTATAGACGTCTGATAACCAGATCCTCACATGTAAGCTGTACCATGATTGAGGGAAAGAAAATAACAGCTGATGGCTTTGAGTTATGTTTTTTGCAGTGAATACAGAATATTCCATAAACTGTCATAGAGCATGCAAATCATCATAGAGCATGCAAATCTATCTTGAAAAAAGTATAGCTAGAAAGTCTCTAAGAAGCAAGGTTGAGGGACTGTGTCACAAGTCTTTTGTCTTTCAGCTGAAGAAAGCAGCCTGATAGAAGGATATCATGTTTGGTCAACCAGAGTGTCACTGAAAAAGAAGACGCTCCCTGAGTTGGAGTAAGCCAATGCTGTGAGAGTGAGCCTAAGTACAAACCCTACTGTGAAGTTGACACAGGTCTGGGAGCTGTTCCATTTGGTTAAATACAGGGATTTCCATTTCAGAATCACTATGCATAGAAAAGCTTCTGTATGAATGGGAATCTGATTAAAGAAATCAATATCACTTAATTTATTCTTTAAAATCAACCAAATACTTATTTCAATTTCATTTGTGAAATTTATCATTTACTTATTGATCACAAGAACACCAAATTTCCAGTAGTAATGAGTTCATGACATGGGGATTTTATATGACAGAGACTCCTAAAATGTACATGGTCCTGTCCACATAGACGTGGCATCATTATTTTTTTGACATAGCCTACATATCAAAAATCTGGTAGAGTCCTATGTAAACTACCCAGAAAACTTCCTGGTTAAAAATCAACTTACAAAAAATAAAAATAAAAATCAGCTTATTTTAAAAAGCAAAGAAGAAATCAACTTATTGAAGTAAATAGTAAAATTGATTATGAAAGGATAAAATGTAGATAGGATGTCCAGTGTGAATATTAAAAATATTGACAAAGTTTGATATTCGAGATAATTACTATATTTTAGGTAGATGATAATGAGATTAGCAAATCACAGAATATGTATGAAATAAGGAAAAAATGACAAGTTATGAGAAAGCATCAGGAAATTGAAAAAATGCTGCTATGAAGTAAAATCAACTGATAACGTCTCATAACTTGTCCTGGAAGATATTTAAAATGAAATATCTTAACATTACTGGATTTCCTTTCTCATTACAATAGATAGTGGTCCTATTATGTACTGTTAGTTTAAAAGTTTAAAAGTTTTCCCTTTGTCTACCATTGTTTTTCCTTTCTTGTCTTTTGTGTGTGTGTGTGTGTGTGTGTGTGTGTGTGTGTGTGTTTGGGGGGGATCACTGCCCTCTGGTGGTCATGGGAGCTACCCCGCACCCCTGGGCTTGAACGGCCAAGGCCTCGGGTGCAGTTCCTCACTCAACATCTACGTCACCAGGGCTCACCCCTGTTTTTCCTTTCTTTTTCCGTAGATAATACAAGCAAAAGATTTTGTGAGTTGATCAATAAAGAAATATCTAAATTAAAGGAAATGCTTTCTTTTTATCCTATAAAGTTATATTTTTTAATTGCTTCATCAAATTAAGGAATAACATAAGGGCCTAAATTGTGAGGCTCTGGTTATCAGAAGTCTATAGATGATAGTGGGAACCCAAGACACATTTGTGGGTTCTATATAGGAAATCACCTCTTGTGAGCTTCCTCTGTCCATCATAGAGGGGTGGGAAGAAAACGGTTACAAAGCAGAGTCCATTGGAGTGATTGGTATGGAAGATTAAATGGATAAGACTTACTGGAACAATTAGAACTTTATCAGCTGATGCCCCGCTCTGAGACACTCTAGATTTGATCTGGTTTGCAACATTCTTTGTGTATTTTTAATTTTTTTTATATTTGGGTTTTTCTCAAATGTGTTATGTAATTGGGTCACCCTCTGGAAAAATTATATAGCATAATTTTTATATGATACTTTCTTTTCTTCAGTATATAAAACCCAGGATTGATAAAACAATAGGGACAACAAGCAGAATAGGCTTTCTGGGGGTTCACTGATGGTGGTGGGCATGGGAGCGGGTAGAAAAGATGAGCTGATGTCAAGGAGTTCAGAAAGGAAAAGAATATTTTGAAACTGACTGTGCCAGGGATTGTGACATCACAATGTAATTATCCGGTTATTAGTTTTAATCAATACTACTTAATGTGATTGAGCTATGGAATGGTATGATATCTGTATTAACTTCCAAAGCATGGTTTTGAAAAAATAATCATCTCAGAAAATTGCATTGTGATGTCACTGTTTACTGTTTGATAATTTAGAAATTAGTGTATTTTCTGGAAATATGTAAATGTTAATACTTAGAGTGTTACAAGACCTGTTTGCTTTTGTTTGCTTTTTGTGAAATATAAAGGCACATTTTGTGAAGTTGTCATGACTTTTCCATTTCAGAATATTATCCCAGTGTGTGCAGTAATTCGTCACATGAAATGTCATTGAGCATTACTCAAATTATCTAATTACAAAATACTATTGATATCTAACTATCAGTTTATAAATCCTATTTGTAAATTGTATGAAATATGTTGGCAAAATGAAAGCTGACTTAAACTAAAAATGGATTTTGTAATGTGTGAAATAAAATGTCAAATAAAAACTCATAAAAAATACTTGAATTAAAAACATGGAGGAAATTGCATACTTTTTACTTTTCCCTAAACTGATTTCAAACAGTAGAAACATAAATTTACTTTTATTTGAATTATAACTTCATGTATACATAGAAATTAATCCATATGTCAAAAACCTAGATCTTTATAGCAAGTAAAAGAGATGCTATTTTAAACATTGGCAGGTTGCTCTTGTAGACATTTCTTTAGAAAAACTTTTTTCTAACAGCTTTCAGATGTACACCCACATTTTACAGTTCAATGAATACATTTTGAATATAATAACACTAAGATACAATGTGAAAAATGTAAATACACAAGCAAACAAAAATTAAAAGATACTTTTTTTTAAGTTCATTTTGGTGACTGTTTACTGTGCTTCAAACAGCTTTACAAAATAAGGCACATTTATTGAAGTATTTACTAGTAATAAATCATTTGTCTACCAAATAAAATAAAATATTTTTAGAATGATGTGATGTTTTTTGGGTACTTTTGACTAGACAGTGAAAAGCTAAGTATTTGGTCAAGAACTAGTAGACATAAAATGCTCATGGTACTAACTCCTTAAATGTAGAATAATTATCTTTTGTTGTTTTTTCGTTTTGCTTTTTAATCGCTTTATTTCGGGCTCCCCCAACTCTCATCACAATCTGTAAGTACATCCATTGTATGCAAAGCACACGAGTATATTTGTTGCCATCCTCCATCCCAAAACAGAAAGCCCATGGTATTAGCATCTCCTTTCTCCAATCCCTCCCCACTCCCCCTCCCTCATGGGCCCTTGATAATTTATAAATTATTATTCTTTTTTCATATCACAAACTGCCCGGTCTCCCTTCGCCCATTTCCCTGTGGTCCATACCCCAAGGAAGAGGTCATGTGTAGACTCTTATCATCGGGTCCCACTTTCCACTCCACCTTCCTTTCACGCTCTTGGTATTACTACTCTCACCACTGGTCCTAAAGGGTTCATCTGTCCTGGATTCTCAAGGCTTCCGGTTCCTGTCTGCAACAGTGTACATCCTCTGGTCTAACTGAATTTGCAAGGTAGAATTCAGAGCATGACAGTGGGAGGGAGGAAGCATTTAAGAACTAGAGGGAAGTTGTATATTTCATCATTTCTACACTGTACCCTGTCTAGTTCATCTCCTCCCAATCACGCTTCTGTAAGGTGTTGTCACTGCCTCCACAGATGGACTTTGGGTCCCCAAACTGTACTCCCCTTCATTTATAATAATATAATTTTTAGTTATTTGATGTCTGATACCGGATCCCTTCAATATCTCATGTGGGCTTTCTTGCTTCTGAGCTAGGTGGCTACTTGTTTACTTTTAAGCCTTTAAGATCCCAGAGGTTATTTCTTTTGATAACCAAGCAGTATCAGCTTTCTTCACCACAGTTGCTTATGCACACCTTTGCCTTCAGCAATCTTATTGGTGAAGGCAGGCACATGATCTTATGATTTTTGTTCTTTCATGACTGCTATCTAATTTCACTGATCCCTCGTGGTTTCACAGGCTTGTGTGTTTCTTCCATGTGGACTTTGTTGCTTCTGAGCTAGATGGCCGCTCATATACTTTCAAGCCTTTAAGACCCCAGATGGTATATCTTTGATAACTGGGCACCATCAGCTTTCTTCACCACTTTTGCTTGGGCACACATTTATCTTCAGTGGTCATGTTGGGAAGGTGAACATCAAGGAATGCCAATTTAATAGAACAAAGTGTTCTTTCATTGACAAAGTACTTGAGTGGGGGACTAATGTTCATCTACTGCCTTAATGCTAGCCCAATAATTGTATGCACATAAATCTATTTGCTATATATATATATATATATATATATATATATATATATATACCTTTGTAGATGCCTTTGCCTTCCAGTCCCTTCCTCTATTTCCTTGTACTTTCATCTTGTTCTACCATCATGCTCATCCTTCATTTGGGTTTCAGTAATTTCTCTCTGTTACATTAGTCTTGATTAATCCCTATCTGGTCTATTACATCCACCTTGCCACTGATTTTGGATCACTTGTTGTTCCTTTATCCCGGGATGGACGACATTACCTCCTTTCCCCCATCTCCTCATCTCCCATGGCCCCCCTGGATAATAAGTCCCATTGTTTTCTCCTCCAGACTGTTCATACAGCCTATCTTTTTAAAATTTATTTTTCATACAGCTTATCTTATCTAGATGGCCTTGCAGAGATAGCAATATGTACAGAAAAACAAGAAATCGCAAGATGAAGCAACAAAAGAAAGCAAAACAATGACAATAACAAAGAAAAGTCCAGAATAAATATTAAATAAGCCAAAAATAATAATACTAAGAAAAGAAAAACTTATAAATAGTTCAAGGTCTGTTCATTGACCTACAGGAGTGCCCCGATCCCCATTGAATCTGATGGGGTGCCACATCCTGGCCCCAAAGTATATCCTTGGCATTCCCTCAGGAACCCCATGTTCTGTCTCTACTGTTGCCCTGCTGCACACCCTTGCCTTGTTGTGGTGGGATGAGATCGGGTGCACTGAACCTGCTTCTCCAATGATGTCCCCATGGGGCCTTGGGTCAGCGAAGGACATAAGGTCCTCTCTGTGGAATGACCGTTCTGAGTGGGGAGATTGTCTTTAAGACTCAGTGGGCCAGGATGTGCTCCACTCTCTCTTCCTCCCCCGTCATTTGCTTTCATGTGTTCTGGTCAGACATATCCCTCTGAGAAGCTGCAGCCTCTGTGCTGACCTCCAAAGCAAATTTCCCTAGGGGAAGGGACAGGTTGTCCACATAGTTGGGATTGGGGTTGAAGCCTCGACCCCTCCACTGGTTCCATGCTGTCATGCTCCATTCATATTCTAGAACACCGGGTTTAAGTTTGGTCCCTCATTCCCTATGGAGATATAAACAATATGCTCCCCTTGGGTGGGTTACTGCACATTCCGCCACTACACACTGCCATCCCCCCACCCCATCCCTCAGTTGGCTACCATACATAGCCTTGGATTTGGTCTGACCCCTGCCATTCTACCTGGGCCTTGCCTCTTTGAGTTTCTGTACACAGTAGCTTTTTCCCGACACCCTTTTTATACCCCTTTTGCATTTTTTAAAGCATAAATCAGCGGTCTTATTTTATGGCACAGTGTATATAGAAAAAGTTTATATGAAGGTATTTTGTAGATAAAATTAACAGAGTCTCTAGGCTTTAAGTAAAAGAGAATGGACTCCATCATCCATCATCTTTCTATAAGATGTGTGGACCACATCCAATCAGTTGGAAGTCTTCAAATTGGAAGAAAAAAAAAAGAAATGTCCAAGAAAAGGAATTTTGACTCAAGTGTCCTATCAAAGTTTCCAGGCTGTTACCTGATGTACAGAGCATGATATTGCCAAAGTTTTATTTACTATGATTTTCTGAATATATCTGATTAGTACAAGTGGATTCTCCCCACAACTTTGTAAAATCATTAAAAATCAGGTCTGGTATTTTGGTGAACCAGAGTTCTCAAATAGGAAAGCACAGATTGGTGGAAGGATTTAAAAAATGCATAGAGGCACGAACAAGCAAGATATAACAGAGGGAGCACCAAGGTAGAAGGTGACTATGCTATCTTTCCTGCAGATAGATACAAATAGATATGCATGTATACACATAAGTGTACTTTAAGGGGCTTCAATAAGTTCATGGAAAATGGAATTGTAAAAGATTTTAATTTTTCCATGTAGTTTTTTTAAATCCTTCTCATATATATGAGAGAAAAAGGAAAGCACTCTTTGCAGAATATCAAACCCACTGTCATTGAACTGATTTTGTTTCCAGGGCACGTCAGGAGAGATACTGACTTGCATCTCAGGAATTATCAGAATGCAAGTCTTTTCAGTAGCAGATAGTCTCATCTTTCTCTCATTTCAGAAAATCTACATAGGTTTTTTTGTTTCTTTTCTTAAACATTACTCAAAAGGTGAATGTTCAGCTAGGTTTTTACTAAATTGTCACAGAGTACGCCATCTGTAATAATGCTCAAGGCATCACTTGATTTTTAATACTAAAATGTCAAATCAATACCTAGTATACATCTACAGAGACAACGCTTTAATGAAAACCTGAAATTAAGAAAAACACTCTTGTGATTTCAATAATGATTAGTAAAATAAGTCTTCCTCAAAATAGGGAGGAATCATATAATTCTGAAGTGATTAATTTAAGAGACATAAAAGTTTCCCTCTAAGAAAGACATTTGGGGGATAGAAAATGAAATATAGAAAATGTTCAGGTGTTCATATATTTACTTTGAACTTTAATACTTGCTATTAACTTTCTCCTTATAATAAGTGGAAAAGCCTAAGGAAAAAGAAATTTTCTAAGTTAACAAGAATATATTAGCCCATATAACATGAACTGAAGGAAAAAGAAAAAAATGATACAAATCCCACATTCAGGCGGTATCATTTTACCTGTGGACACAATTCTGAAAGTAAAAAGGGCTCTTTAATCTTTATTTTATACTACTCTGAATGAAAAAAATATCTATTATTCTATTTTCTCGCTGCTAAGTGATTTTATTTTGTGCAATATTTCCTTAATAATATATGGAGCGTATTTGACCTAAGGTTCCAAAAGGAACTATGACTTTCCAGCTTATAGAAAAAATAATACATAGATATATCCTATAGATCTTTTATATAATTTTGCATTAGACAGAAATGGAAACTTGCATAGGATGCTTCAAATAAGGTTTTCTAAAGATGATTTTATTACTGCTCCAAAATTATAAAACTCCATATGCTTAATATTGTCACTATAATTATATAGGAACAAAAATAAAATGCCTCAAATATATTAGGATAAAACTAAATGAAACCCATGAATTCCAAAAAGTGATGTCCCAATGGGACAGAGTAGAACTGACCCCAGACTTTCGAAAGCTGTAAATCTTTAACGAAACAGACTGGCTCATCTTTCTCCCACTGAGCTATTGATGTGTGTCAACCACAAGCCTTTTGGTTAGAAACTCAACATTTAAACCACTGTACTACAGTGATAACTTAGTCTAGAACATTCTGTTAATTTATATTTTGAACATAGATTTTATTTTTGGTATTTTATAAACATGTTAAAGTTTCAGAATATATTTTTGTGCCTGACAACATAAAGTATAGATATGTTGCTTTCATTTCTGAGTGTTCCTTAACAAAAATACCACAAGCAGGTGGTTTTAAAGAATAGAACTTTATTTCCATACAGATTAGAAGCCTAGAAGTCCACACTCAGGACTCTCTTCCTGGGAAAGGTTCTCTGTTCTAACTGTCTGTGATAGCCAGGAGTCATTGTTCTTTCTGCATTAGGGCTTCCTTTTTGCCATCATCAACCTCCTCTCTAATGTCTTTGATGAGTGACAGCAAAAGTCCTTATGACTGCGAAGCAAATCCCTGCCCTTCTTTGCACATGACTGCTCACCTCTGATGTAGCCACATTTGGTGCATTAGGAGGTCTTGGTAGAAAATGAGTCCTCAACTCCAGGCTCTGAAGATGTCATAAAACTTAACTGCTCATAATGGAATAGATATTACTATTTGACAGGTAAATTATTTTTGGTAGTAATGTGTGTGCTAATATCTTTGTTTTTAGTTTTCTCTTTTGTTTTTCAAATTCAATTTTTTTTCAAAATATAAAAAATGAAAAAGTAATAGCATGACGATTCAAATCTCGACTTTCTTAAAGCCAAGAGGTATGAAAATCAAGTTTGGTGAGGACTAGGTAAGACGAGGAATGAGAATAGAGTCTAATACATTCTCTTAAGTTAAATATAACTTATTTGCATATGCCTGCACATCCACAAACTGTGGTATATATTCTTTTATTGAGTTTGGAATATTCACAGGAAGTACTTCAAATATCTGCTTTTGTTTCTGTTCACCAAGAAATTTGTTTCTCCTTTTTTTTTTTTGTAGCTTTTGGGGCATCACTGCCCTCTGGTGGTGGAAGTAGGAGACCCAGCCTTGTTGCTGGATTTGAACTTCCAACCCAGTGGGCTGCAGTCCTGTGCACAATCACGACGCCACCGGGTCTCAGCTCTGTTTCTCCTTTTTAATTATGTGTGTGTGTGTGTGTGTGTGTGTGTGTGTGTGTGTGTGTGTGTGTGAAGTCAGGGTGACATTTCAAATCACCGTTTTGTATTTGACTGTTTAAATAACTTATCAACCCTCTCAGTATTTTGGCCCTCCCATTTCCCCTCTCCTCCCTCATGTGGTTATTATCATCTTCCTCAAATTCATTTGTTTTTTTCCATGCACTCTTTTTTTTAATCATGTTATTGGGGGTTCATACAACTCTTATTACAATCTATACATATGTCCATTTTATGCCAAGCACATTTGTCATTTGTTGTCATGATCCTTCTCAAAACATTTCTTTCTATTTAAGTCCTTGGTATCAACTCCTCATTTTTCCCTTCCCTCCTCCACTTACCCTTTCCTCATGAACCCTTGATAATTTATAAATTAGTATTATTCTGTTATATATTACAATGGCTCATGTCTCCCTTCACCGACTTCCTGTTATTTTATTACTGACATACTCTTATATTGTACATATTATGCATTTGAAATTGTCCCACTGATCTTAAATATTTGTCTTTTTCCATGTTTTTCATGTTCTGTCCTTAAAACAACAACAACAACAACAACAAAACTTTGCCATTAGGTTGTTTCTATTGCAGTAGGGAAGTTTCTATTCATTGGTTTAAGACTTATGGGGACCCTTATGGCATAGTGGTTGAGCACTCCGCTGTAAGCCAGTCAGTTGTGGTTCAAGTCCAGGAGCTTCTCTGCAAGAGAAAGGTGTAGCAGTGTCAATTCTATAATGATGTATAGGTTTGAAAGATGTATGGAGCATATCAACTCTATCTTGAAGGGTTTCTATAAATTGGAACCGTCTCAAAAGCAGTAGGTTTTGTTTAGTTTTATCTTTTTTTCCCAATGATTTTTTTGGGGGATCTTACAACTCTTATGACATTCAATAAATCATTTGTATCAATCATATTTGAACACATGCTGCCATATTCATTTCCAAATATTGTTTAGCTTTATATTAAGACTCCCATTTCCTCATTAAATCTACTGATTAAGTTTCTGTATTTTTAAAATTTTCCATCTGCTACTATTCTTTTTATTTCTTGCATACAATTTGATTCCTTTGACTTAATGTTTCTATCTCAGGTTACATTAATCTTTCATTCTTGTATGCTGTGTATTTTTTCATAGGACCATTAAAATTTAAATCACAACTATTTTTAGTTATCTACTAATTCCAGTATCTGTGTCTTATATGTACATGTCTGCTTCTGATGACTGCTTTTTTCTCTTTAAACTGTGTGTATATGTGTTTGTGTTCCCTTTTCTCAGTGAAAGTGTATGATTTTCTGGTATATTATTAGACTATTATACAGTCGTTATACTGGACCTTTGACAATGTGGTAGGTAAATTGTGGGATGGAGAGAGGTAATTCTGTATACTGATCCATACACAGTCTTTTGTTTAACCTGCATCTCAAGGATATCATACTTACAAATGACTCTCCAATGCTTTAGCTAAGACCACTCCCTCCACCCTTACCCCCACACACTATGTATTCTCTACATTATTCCCTTTCAATAGTATTCCCTATTTCCATAAAGATTCATTTCCCTTAGGATGCTTATGTCTCCCACTCACCACACTCTTTAGGTGGTAAGATAGCTGAAGTGGACTTGAGAGAGAAATTCTCCTCCATCAGTTAGAATATGACTTAGGAAGAAATCTATTCCCTGAGAACAGTACCGTTTTATGAAAATGATGCTGGGATTATTTCACATGATTCCTTTCTTGCCAGAGAATCATTTTTAGATCCTCATCACAAGAAACAGATGGAATATCTCACACAAATGTTGGAGCCACCGAAGGCTGTGGTGCCCTGCAAATTACTCTCACCTGGTCTCAAGCAAGTGCTTGCACAGAGTTCCTACCAATGGCTGTGAGTCAGAAGGGACTCCGTGGCCATTCCTGCTAGCTTGTGTTGGCAGTGGGGCTTGATCTAGGTTAGCAGACCTGGGCTGAGATGCTTTAGATTTAACTTTCCCTCTTCCTTTTATGGGGTGGTATTTTTCTTTATAATGCAGTTCTCCATTAGGTCCAACACATGCTATTGATTTTAAAAATTTTTCCCATACTTTATTGTTTTATTATTAAAGAATAATTATTAGGGAGTGTGGCAGTCATGTACTCTGATGTCAATTTCATAATTGGGAATTTAGGGGTGGAGTCTAGCCTGTCAATCTGGAGACAGTCAATGAGACATCTGTGTGGGCTTGGCTTTCTCCCCAGAATTCTGGGAGATCTGGCTGTGTTTTTCTCCGGGAGGTGAGAGACTTATGGCTCAGTCCCTTGGAGATGCTCTACTGACAAGCAACACGGCAGCATGCTGATAGACCCTGAGTCCTGGAAACTGGAGGAGCCAGAAGAGAAGCCACTTGGGCTTACCCTGATGGAACCAGACCTCTGTAGCTGGAAAAGCTACAGAGAATTCCCTGCCAATACTGAAATGCTTCTATGGCCATGGATACACAAGACTGCACCCACTGGCCAGTGATTATCCTGTCGACATTGCATGTGCCTCATGAATCTGAAGAAGACGCTATAGACTAGTATCAGTCATATGGGCTAATATCAGACTTGTGGCCTTGGACTGGACTGGATTGGGATGCTTTCTCAATGTTCCATTCCTCTTGTACAGAAATCTCTCCTTTATATACATATGTGTGTTTATGAATTTGTTTCTCTGGTCTACTCAGACTAACACAGGGACTCTTACAGCTCTTATAACAATTGCACATTAATCATATCGAGCACATTTGTACATATGCTGCCATCATTATATTATGGATATTTACTTTCTATTGAACCCTTTGTACCAGCTCTTTCCCC
>PVJH01023705.1:0-34341 GCA_004026705.1 Nesogale talazaci | reverse complement strand
AGATCTCAGCCCAGGACACCAAGCCTTGAAGGCAACACACTGGATGAAGCAGGGAACTCACAGAGAGGACTGTGGGGTGACACCAATCTCAGCCATGTCAGCCCCCTCCCAGAAGATTGCACTACAGAGGACAGCACTGAAGATACAGAGAGTGTCGGGTCTGTCCAGATCACAGAGGAGCAAACTAAGGGGGAAAGAGAGAGAGAGAGAGAGAGAGAGAGAGAGAGAGAGAGAGAGAGAGAGAGAGAGAGAGAGAGAGAGCCGCATCCTGGCACATGGAGCCCTGAGGACAACACTCCTGCTGGGATCAGTCAAGGCACAGAGAGGCACATAGATAAGATAGCTCCACCAGGAGATACAATGTTCCTTCACTGATCAACAGTGCCGCAGGGGCCAGCACTGGAGCCACAGTGCAGGGACTGTGCACACTTTGACTCCCCCACACAGGGGCAAAACATGAAGGGAATGCAACCGAGTAGCATAGGGAGCAAAGCAATGAAGTCTCCGAGGAATCCCTAAAATAGACTTCAGACACAGAGGGCAGGGCTTGACATCTCATCAGACTTGATTGGAAAACATGCGTAAGGTCAACAGATAGACCTGGAACTGTTTATAGACCCCCTTTTCTTCGTCATCTTTATCCCCGCCCCCCATGTCTTTCAATATAAGATAGGAAAAATAAACAATCCCAGGAAAAAACAATGGAACTGACGTTTGGGGGTTGGGGACAGGGAAGAGGGAAAGGCAGGGGAAAGGGAGGGGAGAACCAATAATCCCAGGAACAAGAGAGCAGGAGATCTAAAATCAATGCCAAGAATGCCTGGTGGGGTTTGATCAAGTGCAATGTAGTTGAGAGGAATACTGAGAGCCAAATGGAGGTTTAAGATGATAGTAAGACAGGAGGAACGTAAAGGAAATAGAGGCAAGAACTATTTGTCCCCCACCCTGGGGGACAAACAACAGAAATGTGGATGAAGGGAGACAGCCAATGATGCAAAATATGAAAATAATAATAATTTACAATTTATAGATTTATTTGATCAAGGGTTTATGAGGTTCAGGAGGGTGGGGGTGGGCGGAAACGAGAGGAGCTGATTCAAAGGGCTCAGTAGAAAGAAAATGTTTTGATGATGATGATGGTAGCATATGTACAAATATCTTGATACAATTGATGTATGGATTGTTGTAAGAGCCCCCAATAATATGATCTTTTAATTTTAAAATATTTAAAAATAGAACAGAGATAGGGTTATTAATTTTGATCACTTATTACCTCAACAATTTTAAACCCTAAATGGTCACAACGAGATGCAAGGTTTAGGTTATAGCTAGACCAATGGCCCTGGAGTCACAGCAATGACCATGGGCAGAGCCCTACATAGGAAATACAACCCTTTGAGCCTGCTGTCATCGACGGATAGTACCTTTAGCTACTGTGGTCACTGAACAAGAGGGACCTCGTGGGGGGAAATACTTCAAAGTCAAGAGGACAAAAGGATATCCGAGTCGATATCAACTGCACTTATCAACATTTAGTAAATAAGCGCCACCTTATAGTTCATATTGAGAATTTTAAAGTGATTTTTCCTTGATGAGTGACAGCACCGGGGGTCTTCCATAGTCTTTTTACTAGTTTCTATTTCCCACTCTTACATCTTTAAAACCTAGTCTTTCTACAGCCAGAATGCCTTTTAGAAATAAGCAAATCTCAAGCAAAGAAACAACCATTTGTTCATTCCTCCCTTGCTCCATGTCCTTCCAGAGTGTGTTCCCTCTGCAGCTTCCTCTGTCCTCTTCTCCTTGCTTCTTGCATGGCCGGCACCTTGCTCTCCTTTCTGCTCTTGGCATTGGTACACCCACCTTGTTTCTACATCACAGTTCGGCCTTCCCCGTTCTTTCTACATGACCTTGGCAAGGATCCTTCTAGTCAGAACTCAGCTTACAATTTGTTCTTCTGCAGTCCTTTCCAAGAACTCTGCCATGTCAGAATCCTCCAAAACCTCTATCCCTCACCCTGTTTTAATGGTTGGCATTGTTCTCAGTAGAATTTGAAAATGTGTATTCATTTGTTTATATATTTATGGAATCTGACCTGGTCACTGTAAGGCATGTGGGTGCACATGAGTACATATGCACACACACACACACACACACACACACTTCATATGAATACACTCCAGTAGGTTAACCACTAGCCAGCCACATGTGGCTATTTAAATAGGAATTTAAATAAAACACAAAGACAGTGCCCAGGAGTCATTAGCCACATTTCAAAGGTTCAATACCTCTGTGTGGTCCGTGGACAGTGCAGATGTAACATATCCCCACCATTACAAAAAGTTAAATAGTGCGGCTCTAGAATATAAGCTCAGAAAAGAGAACTCTTTTAGATTTAATTTACTATTCTTTGAATTTATGTGGTGCATAATAGATGTCAAATAAATATTTCTTGAATAAAGAGAGTGTTTTCAAGACAAGCATTGCTGAGAATTGATATGAATGAATTGTGTAAAAGCAAATGACAATATTGCTGCGATTGGAAGGTAATAGTATTTTCAAGGGAAAGAAGACTTCAACTCTCCCTTTTTCTTGGGAAGATTTTCCATAACCACATCTTCTACTGATTATTTCTTTCACCTATTTACCTTGCTTGTCTACTCAAAAATAGATTTGGTTCTGGAGGGTTTAAATAATTTTCTAATTCTCAGCAGTAGTTCCTTTGACTTACAAATAAAAACTGTTAGTAGAAATCCACCGAGAGGAAGTGGGAGGAGGGCGGGTAGGAGAGTGGGCTGAATATTATTTTCTGTACAGTATAGTATTTGCTCTAGATGTCTAAAAAGACAGTGTTATCAATCTCACATCTTTAGTAATCACCTCTCTGTGCTTTGATTAATGTGGGTGTAAAATGTGTCTGATGTAGCAGCGTTTGTCTGAAACACTCTGAGACAAGAAGAGTCAAAGAATATTTTCACAGAAAATGAATTTTAAATAAAGGGAATGGGATTACTTAAGAGAACTGATAAAAAAGCTTTGTTACTAAGAGAAATAAGTGGTCAGCTAGTTCAGAAGCAACAAAGTCCACATGGAAAGGTCACACCAGCCTGTGTGATCATGAGGTGTTGATGGGATCAGGAGTAGGCATCTAAGACCCAGACTAAAACCAAGGTGAATGGGGGGAAGGGCATGGAATGGGAACCCAATGGCTATCTGTAGACAATTGGACATCTCCTCACAGAGGGGTCACAGGGAAGAGATGAACCAGTCAGGGTGTAGTAGAACACCCACGAAACACACAACTTTCCTCCAGTTCTTTGGTGTTTCCATCCCCCCCACTATCATGACCTCAGTTCTACCTTATAAGTCAGACTTGACCAGAGCATGCACAGTGCTACAGAAAAGAGCCTGAAACACAGGGAATCCAGGTTAAATAAACCCCTCAAGGCCAACAAGAATAGTAGAGATACCAGAAGGATTAGAGGAGGATTGGTGGGGGGAGAGGGGGTCAAACTATAACCCCTCCTAGGGAGACAAATAATGGAAAAGTGGGTGAGGGGTGATGGACAATGATGTATGATATGGAAACAATAATCTATAACTTATCACAGGTTCATGAAGGAGAGAGGGCAGGGTGTAAGGGGGAAGAAATAGGGAGCTGATATCAGGGGCTCAAGTGGGAAGAGAATGCTTTGAAAATGGTGATAGTGGCTTATGTGCTTGACACATTGGAGGATTGTATGGATTGTGATAAGAGATGTCCGAGCCCCCAATAATTGTATTTAAAACAAATAAATAAGATTCAAAATGCTATGTTACTGCATTCAAAGAAAAGGCAGAGCTCCCACTCCCACCAGAGGACAGTGATTGCACCCCCCCTAAAAAAGAAAAGGCAGAGATGTATTGAGCCAGGATATTGTTAAAAACGATTGCATATTGGGTTATAAATGTCTTGTTCTGTTTTCAAATCATCACAGTGAGCTTCTGGTGAAAACTTGTGACTGTTTGGCTCTATGCCTAGTATTGAAAAAAAATCAATGTTGGTTTCTTTTCCCCATCCTATTCCTCTGTTTTAATACTCAGATAAATTTCAAAGCTCTAACAGGGAAGCACATTGATTACCTGGTGAATGACATCAGGATGACCTTTGGTGAAATACTTAGAACCCAACTCACTGCCATGGAGTTGATTCCAATTCTTAGTGACCCTTTGGACTGAGTAGAACGACTTCTGAGGATTTCTGAGAGCACAACTCTTTACAAGAGTAAAGTGATCTCATTTTTCTCCCATGAGAGTGGCTGGTGTTTTCAAACTGCTCACCCTGTGGTTAACAGCCCAACTTGTAAGCACTATATCACCAGGGCTCTCTGGTGAAAAAAGACTAGGTACTGACAAATAACCTGAAATGGTTGAAAATGGATGAACTTGAATAATACTTATATTTGCCATTTCCTGCTATAAAACTGACTACAGAGTGATGTGGAAATCATTACCTGGTCTGAAAATGTATACAGATGCATCTTGAGATAATTAGAATATAAATATTTCAAAGTCATAAACATGATGGTTTTAGAATAGATCTATGTACATATATTTATACGTTAAGTATTAAGGTAGCATATCAACATTGGGCCTCTACTCAAGTACTGCCTCAATGCAATAATACTTTGTTATAACAACTTGGCATTCCATGATGCTCAGCTTTCCCACATGACAGCTGAAGACAAAATGGGTGCATAAGCAAATGTGGTGAAGAAAGTTGATGGTGTCTGGCTATCAAAAGATATAGGGTCTGGGGTCTTAAAGGCTTGAAGATAAATAAGTGGCCATCTATCTGAGAAGCAAAAAAGTCTACATGGAAGTAGCCCACCAGCCTGTGTGATAACAAAGTTGGATAGGATCAGGCATCAGGCATCAAAGATCCAGAACAAAATATCTTATCAATGTGAATGAGAGGGAGTGCTGAGTGGAGACATAAAGCTCATCTGTAGACAATTGCACATCCCCTTACAGAAGGGTCACAAAGAGAAGAGCCAGTCAGGGTGAAGTGTAGAATTAATGAAACAAACAACTTTCCTATAATTCTTTAATACTTCCTCCCCATCACTATTGTGACCCCAGTTCTACTTTGTTGCCATCATCACTCTCAAATCTGGCTAGACCAGAGCTTGCACACTAGTACAGATAAGAACTGGAAATACAGGGAATCCAGGACAGATAAACTCTCAATAATAAGAATAGTGATCTTAGAAGGGTAAGGATAAGGGGGGCGGGGTAGAAAGGGGGAACTGATCACAATTATCTACAAAAAAAAAAACCAAAACAACAACACCTTCCCTGGGGATGGACAACAGAAAAGTGAACGGAGACATCTGTGTAAGACATGAAAAAAAATTGTCAAGGCTTCATGAGGGAGGGAGAGTGGGGAAGAGAGGGAAAAATGAGGAGCTGATACTAAGGACTCAATTAGAAAGTAAGTGTTTTGCAAATGATGATGGCAACATATGTACCAATGTGCTTGACACAATGAATGGATGTATGGATTGTGATAAGAGCTGTATGAGCCCCCAATGAAATGATTTTTTTAAAAAAAAGAGTCACTGTGGAGTCTTTACATTCAATTGAAGTGGAGAAAAGCACAAGAAGAAGAAGATTATTTACAGCAGAATCCTGATACTTGAGCACAACAGTACTCGACACAATTGGATTTTGATGAGAAATGTTGAGAAAATTTTACATCGGAGCTTACACAAAACATCAGAATCTGACCCAATGTCTGTTTATTTATTTATTTATTTATTTATTTATTTTTCAATGATTTTATTGGGGGCTCTTACAGCTCTTATAACATTGAGTACATAATTTGTATCAAGCATATTTGTACACATGTTGCCATATTCACTTCCAAATATTTTCCACTTGAGTCCTTAGTATAAACTCCTCTTTCCCCCTTCCTTTTAAAAAAAATGAATCATTTTATCAGGGGCTCATTCAAATCCCATTACATTCCATACATACATCAATTGTACGCAGGCCACATTTGCACACTTGTTGCCATCATCACTCTCAAAACATCCTCCCTGCACTTAGGCCCCCAGGTTTTTAATTTTTTTTAACACATGTGATTTTTGTAAACAAAAGCAGTTCATGTTTCTATCACTTGGCATTAGTTGGCATTGTTAGGACAATGTTTAAACCTATTTGTGGCTGTGTTCCAAGGGTTTTGCTATAATTTTCTTGCTTTTTTGTACTGCTTTTAGATAAAAACCAGAGGTCTTCAGAAAGAGTTTTTTGAAAAGAATTATCATGATAAGGAGCTGGCTATCTGTGTTGTATATTGTTGTTGGTAATTTGGTAAACCCTTTTTTAAAAAGTTAAGCAAATGCCAACAGCAGACCACATGAAACAGATTTTTTTTTCTCAAAGAAAGCCAGCCAGGTCCTAGTGAAAAAAAAAAAAAGGTAAAGAAGAGAGAAAAAAAAAAAAACTCCTGAAAAGCAGCAACCAGTTGATTTTATGACAAGGGATTCCCCTTCTAAACCTTGACTCTTTCTCCACACTTCTTCTCCACCTCCATGTCCACAGATCCAGATCCTCACCACTATCAAAGTATGGGCCATAATGTAGTTGTTAAAAACTTTTAAAATGTGTTTTTATTTGAATTATATTATTTAACTTTGAACTTCTTTACTTCAAAATGTCTGTGTAATGTTTTATATAAAAAGGCAAGTTTAAGGCAAAAACTTGGTGATCGAGAATGGATAAGTCCATCTTCAGTTATTTCTTATGAGAAAAATTTATTCAGAACTCGCCTGCATAGCACCTAGATACTCCTTCTAGAATGGAATAGCGTTGAGGTCGGGGGCTCTACTATATTTATTTAACTGTAAAAGAGAATAAAGAGATGAGTATATGTGTGTGTGAGATGAGAAAGAGATGGAAAGAAGAATAAAACATTAAAAAGGATGGGAACATGCCTGAATTTGGAAATCAAGGAAATAGAAACTTGATAGGGTTCAGAAAATTTATCCAAATTCTAGCCTCGATGGCCTTTGGCTCTCACTCTCCAAGGCAGAAGTTTGTCTCAGCATTTCTGAGTCATGCTCAGAGGTCAGAAGCCCAGAGGTCAGAGTCTACCGCCGTGTGATGATGTCGCTTCAACAGCGCAAACGGTACCTCCCCACTACATGGATTCTGGTGAGCGGAGACAAAGGATCATGAACGCCTCAGCACAATGGTTCTTGGGACCCTTATGAAAAACGATGTGAGAGTACAGGAACACAATCTCAGATGAACTCATGGAAGAAAGGAGGCAGGATTCCTGGTAGCGTAGTGGTTACACATTAGGTTGCCAGCTACAACGTCAGCAACTCAAACCCATCAGCTGCTCCACTGGAGAAAGATGAAGCGTCTGCTTCCATGAAGATATAGTCTTGGAAACTCAGAGGCAGGTCTGCTCTGGCTTGTAGGGTTGTAATTCGTTGGCATCAACTCGAAGGCGGCGAGTTTGCTCTGAGGAGAGGAGAATCCTTTGGTCATGGTCTAATAGCAAGGAAACAGAGTGTGCTGTGCAGAAATACCTGTGTACCACTACTTTTTTTTCCCAGAAACAAAAGTTCCTCTATTTGAGTTCAAGGTTGTCTCCATATTTTCACATACTTTGTGTATTTTTCTGCCATGAGGAGGGAGAGAAAGAGAGAGAGAGAAAGAAGAGGGAAGAAGGAAGAGAGAAGAGGGAAGATTAGGACAAACAATGGTAGGAGGTTTGTAAGATTCCAGCTAGGCTTGGCATTCAAAATCCTCTATGGCCTTTTGTTCCAAAGGGAATCTAGTTCAGATATATTTAGATAGGTAAGTAGATAGAGGAGAGATATATAGAAAGATCACATACAAATGTGCTCCTTGGATATAAAAAGCAAGCCCCTCGTGTGTGCCATCAAAAGAACTTTCCTCTCTTTTCCTATGAACAGTCAAAGTGAAGGCTGGAAAAACGAGGATGGCTTCTGGATGGGGGTGGTTGGAAAAAAGAGATGGAGAGGGGGAAACAGGAGGAAGGAGAATACATAAGTACTTCTTCTGGGGGTGTGGCTGAGGAATTTCCTTAGATGCTTTGGCAATTGCAGAAGTTAGCTCATTCCTGGAAATGACCACCTGGCTCTTTTCCTAGGCAGGATGATAGCTGAGCTCTGACTGATTCCACAGATTAGTACAGTCCCCAGATTCACAGTCTACCTCCATTTTTTTTCTCCCCATGCACAGCCCCTCTCTTCTTTTACTTCCCCCAGTCTTCTCCAAGAGCTTTCCTATTAGCAGAGCCTGGGCCCAGGGCAGCAGTGGTTGTGCTGGGAGGAAAGTTGCTGTGAAAGTGGTCTTAATTCTTTTCATCTTTGACCTCGAGCTTCTTATTCTATGAAAGGCATTGAGGACCCCACAAGACTCATGGCATTGCTTCACCTTTGCTGGGCACTCACTCTGCCTGGATATTGAAGGATGGTATTATTTTGCTGACTTTTTTTTTAAATCCTTTTATTGGGGGCTCATACAACTTTTATCACAGTCTATACATAAGTTCATTGTGTGGCAAGCACACTTGTACATCCATTGCTCTCATCATTCTTATAACATTTACTTTCTATTTAAACCCTTGGCCTCAGCTTCTTGTTTTTTTCCCCTTCCCTTCCTTCTCCCTCCTTCCTCATAAACCCTCAATAATTTTTGAATTATTATTACTCTGTCACATCTTACACTGTCCGATGTCTCCCTTCACCTACTTCCCCTTTGTCCATACCCCAAGGAAGAGGTCATATGTAGATCCTTATAATCAGTTCCCCCTTTCTGAACCACCTTCCCTCCACCCTCCCAGTATCGCCACTCTCACCACTGGCCCTGAAGTGATCATCTATTCTGGGTTCCCTGTGTTTCTGCTCCTATCTGTGCCAGTGTACATCATCTGGCCTAGCTGGATTTGTAAGGTAGAATTGGGAAGAGAAGAACCATTGAAGAATTAGAGAAAAGTTATGCTTCATCATTGCTATACTGTACCCTAATTGGTTCATCTCCTCACTGTGACCCCCCCCTGTAATGGGAAGTCCATTACCTAAAAATGGGCTTTGGGTCCCCAACCTGTACTCCCCCTCATTTACAATAGCAAAATTTTTAGTTCTTTGATGCCTGATACCTGACTCCTTTGACACCTCATGGTCACACAGATTAGTGTGCTTCTTCCATGTGGGCTTTGTTGCTTCTGAGCTAGATGGCTAGTTGTTTACCTTCAAGTCTTTAAGACCCCTGACGATATTATCTTTTGATAGCCAGGCACCATAAGCTTTCTTCGCCACATTTACATTTGTCTTCAGTGATCCCAATGCGAAGGTGGGCACACAATGATATGATTTAATGTTCTTTGGTGTCTAATTCATGATCCCTTTGACACTTCTTGGTCACACAAGCTGGTGTGCTTCTTCCAGGTGGGCTTTCTTGCTTGTGAGCTAGATGGCCACTTATTTACCTTCAAGCCTCTACAACCCCAGATGCTATATCTTTTGATAACCAGGCACCATCAGCTTTCTTCACCACTTTTGCTGTGCACACATTTGTCTTTAGTGATTGTGTCAGGAAGGTGAGCATCATGGAATGCCAGTTTAATAGAACAAAGTGTTCTTGCATTGAGGAAGCACTTCAGTGGAGGCCCAATGTCCATCTGCTGCCTTAATACTGAATCTATAAATATGTGCACATAAATCTATTTCCCCATCATCATCTATAAATATATTTACCTAAGTACACATCTGAATTTAGACCTCTATAAATGCCCTATACCACCTAGTTTTTTCTTCTATTATATCCTTTTACTTTCCTCTTGTCCTGCTATCATGCTCAGCCTTCATTTGGGTTTCAGTAATGTCTCTTGGTTACCCTACCCTTGACCAATTCCTACCAGACCTTTTACACGCTCCTTGCCACTGATTTTGGATCACTTGTTGTTCCCTTGTCTCTGCATTGGTCAATATCACCTCCATTTCCCCACCACCCCCTCTCCCATATCTCCCTGGAACCATCAGTCCCTTGTTTTCTCCTCCAGACTGATCATCCAGCCTATTTTATCTAGATAGACCTGCAGAGATTATAATATGCACACAAAAAATAAGACATACCAAGTTGAAGTGACAAAAGAAAAGGAAATGACGACTACAAGAAAAAAAAACAATGTCCAGAAAACATAAATAAATAAGTAAATAAGCAAAACCTATAAATAGTCCAAGGTCTGTTTCAAGTCTATCCTTGGCATTCCCTCAAGACCTCCATGTCCTCGTCCCCCCACTGCTCTGCTGCTTGCCTTTAGTGTTTTCTTCTGTGTGGTGGGGTCAGACTATCTGCAATCCTGACACTGTGTCTCCAGTGTTGTCCCCGACAGAGCCTTAGGTCAGCAAGGGACATTGTGTCTCACAGGGGAGCTGGCCCTCTGGTCCTCTCTGTTCTGAGTGAGGTGATCATCCTCAAGGCTTGGTGGGCCAGGATGAGCTCCACTTTCTCCCCCTCCCCCTTCATTTGCTCCCGTGTGCTCTGATAAGATATGTCACTCATCCCTGGGCTTCAGTGGTATCTTCTAGGGAGAAAGGCACTTGTCCACATGGTTGGGTGTGGGGGGTGACTCTGTTTTTAGCTCAACCCTGAGCCAAGAAATGGATAGGAAAACTGAAAATAAATAAATAAAAGTTGAACAAATACACAGTTGTCTCTCTTTGGAGAAAATCTTTGCATGAAAAAAATCTCGAATTGGACAAGTAGGATTAGCATTTGTAGTGCATTGGCCATCTGTCACTACAAGTTAAGTAAATCAAATGACAGCTCTAGAAATTCTTAAGTGATAGCGTATTTTACAAATGATCAGAGAAATCAGTGTGAGATGGATATTGCATAGACTAGGAATACGGGGTGGGATCTGAGGGAGGCAATCTCTTGATGTTCTTGCTGCTGCTCCCTCAAAGCCAGTCATTATGTTTGACATAGTGTCCCTGTGAGTCAGAGCCAGCTCAACAACACCCAACAACACTGACAATCAGACCCGGGTCCCTGAAACTTTGACTCTAGGGCTTCTCTCCATTTCCATTTTTTGTAGTATGCCATATTTTCTTCTAGACCGACATTCCTGCATACTTTCATTATTTTTCCCCAGCAGTTTTATTGGCATACGATTCATATATCATACAATTCAATAGTCCAATGATATCAAGAAGAGTTATACAAAAATCTCTACAATCAATTTTGGAACTTTTTTGGTTCTTTTCCTCATTGTTATTAGCTCCCCATTTCCCTCAACCTTCCCAGCTTTACCCCAAGGAACCATTCATCCACTTACTGTCTTTATAGATTTCCCTGCATTCTTTTATTTGGACCGTCAGAGCCCACCTCTAAAGTCCCATTATTCCTTAATTAGGCCTTTTTTCTAGTTCAAATCTATGCCTGTAGCTGTTCCATGCATGATAAGCGTTCCCAGCTGTTTGTCTTGCTGTGGTTTGATCCCTTTGCCCCAGAATGTGCTGCCTTCCGTGTGATTACATGGCTCTAAAGCAGTCACACATATTGGCTCCTCTAACTTACCTGCAGCCATCTCTTAATGTAACTTAATTGGTATCTATCTTCTCTAATCTTTCACAGATCTCAAAAGACTATACAATCTCATTTTTAATTATATAGACACCTGCCACTCTTTTTCTTTTTTTTTTTTTTTTGGCATAACTTGCAAAAGAGTCTGACCTAAACATATGTCTAGCATATAGATGTCATTCAACAGATATCTATTCATTTACTCCTTTCCTTGTTGTAGCATATTTTCTCCCCACAAGGCTGGCAAGTAGATGGGGGGAATCATTTGGGTTTCTCTTCTATTTGTTTCCCACAGGGCCTGGCGTCCTGAGGAGCACTCAGCAGATGATCAATAAGTACTTGCTGACTGAATGATTGATTGACTAAAGCACTTTGCATTTGAATTCCAAATACAGAAGCTCTTGAGGATGCCCTGATTTTCCTCCAAATGATCTGAAATTGACCTCTACAGCACAGTGGCAAGTTCGTTGCTCTTTTGTAGGTAGAAAAATTGAAATACAGAGAAAGAATTAAAATGTTCCCAGATCAAGAAGGGATTACTGAGAACTGTATACAAGTTAGAAGCGGAAGCCAGGAATCCCGAGTGGTCCATTGACATTGGCGTTCCTGGACCGTGTTTCCTTTCTGACATGGTTAACTTTCGTGCACCCATTAATTGCTAACATATAAACCGTAACATATGACTATCGGAAACTGCTTCTCTTTCTCCTTCTCTTGACCCGCTTTTACAGACAAAAATGCATTTGTTTATTTTGGTGATTGTTTTCTGTTCCTTAGATGGATTTGTAAGGTTAAGAACTGTGTCTTATGTGCATATATATTTTGGGTGTATAGTATCTGGCACACAATACATGCTTAGTAAATATTTGTCAACTAGAAGAGTTATCTTCTCAGAGAACTGAATAAGAAACAGACCTACATCATCTTTATAGTGTTAAGGAATGTTAAACTCAGAAGCTTGTTTCCCCATTCATCGTATTGTATTCTTAATCCCAAATCTTAAGTCCTTTGCTAATAGTTATTGCCATTCAGTATTAAGTAAGAATTTATACCCACTGTATCATCAACCCCTGATTTAATTCTTAAATTAAGGTTAAGTTAGGTTTAAATATTTAACTCACAAGAAGATCATAGGACTTGCATATTTAAAGAAAGAAAATAACTTCTCCCAATGGAAATAAAAGGTAATTTGAGGCAACAGAATTGTTGCCACAAGTTTGCAAAAGTATTTTATCCTGAAATCTTTTGTGCCATATGGATTTCATAACTGATGATTAGTTTCTCTTAATCAGTTGAACATTCATTTAAGGGACAAATTGATTAGCTCATTGCATAATTAACAGAACATGAAGTACCATCACTTTGAGTAAAAAAAATATTTTGGTTAGCAGCAAACATGCACCGTTTAACATTAAGACATTAAATAGTGAGATCTCGAATCATTATTACCTATCCCCTGCCCCCTCCAATGTTAAAAGAGTGTTTGTGGCTAACTCAGGGACCACTGTTTGAGATTTCTCAGTATGTTTTTTCTGACTGGCCCTGAGATGCCATTGTAAAGGTGACATGCTGGGCTGCTAACTGGCAGGTCAGCAGTTTCAAACCACCTCTTTCTCCTTGAAAGAAGGACAGGCTTTCTCCTCTCATGAAGAGTGAGGAACTTGGAAACTCGCAGGGGCAGTTCTACCCTTTTCGAGAGGCTCACAATGAGTCTGCATCGGCTCAGCAGTAGTGAGTGGGCCTTTACTTTTTTTCCACAGAGAAGTAGACCAAAATGCTACTGTGTATCAAACTCTTATTTGTATGAACTCTTTACTTCATGAATTGGTAAACGACATGGCTCTGAGACACAGAACAAGCAACAAATATAAATACTGAACTTTTTACAAATCATTTCAAGAAAAATTGATGAGTGATTGGTGGGGAGGCAGTTGGCAAGGTGAAAGTGGAGAGGATGGTTATGAAAGGGGGTCATACAGAACACGGTCTAGGAGCCAGTAGACATTAGAGCTGTACAATGTATAAATGTAAAAAAGTGAAAGCCAACAAGACATGAGATAAATAAAAGATGCAGAAGGCTCTCTTACTGAAACCTGTTCCAAGGAGATATTCAAATGGAGAAGTACAACTGGGAAATAAATCCTCAAATCAACAGGGGGTCAGTAAAGTTGTTTAAAGATGTGCTATCTCAGTAGTCCATAGAAAATTGCATGGAATTACACAAACATAATTAAAGCTAGACATTCAGAATGTTAGGCAGCACCATCGTGAGTCAGATGGTGGTTGATTCTGACAACACTGTGGACACTGAGGACCTAATTAGTCTTTGCAAGAAGGTGTGCATGTGTCAGTCAATTCTGGAGTTAATGCTGAGCAGGACAGGTTAATGGAGGCCCTGGAATATTTGAAATTGATGAGGCCTGGGGCAAGTTTCAAACACTATTTGTAGAAGTTTAGGAACATAAAAAACATGCAGAAAATTAAGTTCATGTCTATTTCTGAGAGTCTATAAGTATGTGCTATCTATTTGTCCTTTTAATTCATCATCTCATATCAATATTGGGAAAAGAACCCTTTGGTAGGCTTCAACCAGTATAGGACCCTGTACAGCCCAGTCTAAAATAATCACGGCACCTGAATTGTATCCCATTCTGTTGGTTCACTTGTCCCTGGAGGGTACAAATAATTAAGTGGCAGACTACTAACCCAGAGGTTGTGAGTTTGTAGTCATCCAAAGGTGCCTTAGACAAAAGACCTGGTAATCTGCTCTGAAAGGTCTTGGCTTGAACACCTTATAGACTGCAGTTCTATTTGGCAGGATTCCATGTCATGAGCCGGAATAAGTTTGACAGCAACTGCCTTTTGTTTTCAATGTTTATTTGGTTCATTAAGGGATGTTTATGTTTACAATGTAAGTGTTTCTTGAGTGGTAAACCATATCATTCCCGAAAAACAATTGAATAAGTGTGTCCACAGACCAAGATCTCATTCACATTCACAAGTATTGCCGGACAAAAATCAAACCCAATGGTTGTAGCATCGACTCCCATGCCTGCCAATCTGTGTGTGTCAGAGTAGAACTGTGCTTCATAGGGTTTCAGATTGCTGCACCCTTCTTCTGAGTTGCTTGACTAGCTAGTTAAAAATACATATTTTCAGACTTCTCTGATGTGATTCTGATTCATTAAGTTTGGGTGGAACTGAGGATTTTCACTTTTAACAAAGTTGAATAGAAGGTCCAGAGAGATCATCCTTTGAGGCATACAGACAAATCAAGAGTTTCTTGATGTCAATGACAGTTTTCTTCTTCTTCATCTTCTGCACAACTTAGTATGATGACGGTTGACAATAAGATAAGTACACAAATGGATAGGCTTTTATGCCTTATGATTATTTTTTACTCTGATTTATTCTCACATAGTAGCTGAAGTATTTTTGGGTTGACAGTGTTTGCTTAGAAATTGTGGCCTTAAATTCTTCATTCTAAGACAGAATCATGTCTGGTATTTGCAGTTGCTGTGCATTCACATTTTAAAAATACTCATTGAACTCACATTCTATACCAGGGACTGTTGAATACACTTAGTATGTATTTAGGAAACAGAGCTCTGTCCTTTGGGGAGTTTACATTCTAGATTTTCGCATGCACCAAAGTTCTGCTGAGGCTTTATATTTATTTTCTGTGAATAGAATATGCATTATAAGTTTCTCTCGCCAAAGAGTTTCTCATAGCATCTTGAATTAAATTTTTTTTTAAAAAAATTCATTTTGGCAACTTTCAAAGCTCACCGAGGAGAAGAGAGATTGGTTTAATGCACCGGGGAGTTTTATTTTTGCACATAAATATTTATGTGTGTAAAGGGGTGTGTGGTTAATTATAAGCGACAGGAGGAGAATGACAGATGCTTAGCTCCTCTGTCCCCATGGGGAGAAAGACCTTGCTTGTTGGAGTGTAGTGGCACATCGTGTGGTCTGTGTACTGAATCATTGATTTAAATATTGCAGCAGCTGGAGTGCAAAATATATCTATCTGCAAATACTACAGGAGGGGGAGCCCATGTGTCCTGAATATAAAGTCAGAATGAAAGAGGTTGTCACAGCCACACTGAACCAGGTTGTAGGTAGCCTTTTTCTTTTTTCCCAGAACAAGCAGGCACACAGGCAGGTAAATGAGAGGATCTGGTATGGCTTCCGAAATCCTACATCTCAATCCCCTGCACAAAGAAGGGGAGAGAAAGAGCGAGAGCTAGCTCTCATCCTGCCAGCGAAGACTCACTCAGTAAATTCATCACCATAATGAAAGCACTAAACCAAACATGGCCAGTCCCTGGGTCAGTTCTCATGGGGAAAATGAGCATCGGCAAGTCCCATTTTCTTTAGCAACTTACGCTTTATGGCCTCTCTACTGTGATCTATCCTTTAAAATCCCTTTTGTTGTGTTTTGCCTTTTGTGGGTTATGCATAGGGCTGCTGTCCAGGAGGTCAGCAGTTTGAACCTGGCAGCTGTTCCATGGGTGGGAGATGTCTCTATAGAGACAGCCTCAGAAGCCCACAACAGGCAGTCTGGCCACGGTGCCGGGGTTGCTATGAGTCAGAATCGACTGGACAACAGTGAGTTTGTTTTTTGAGTTTTGAGCATAGAAGGATTTCTCAATTGCAAATGAAACCATGCCTCATTTACTACCATCTTTTCTCCTACATACAGATTTGGACCCCCGAGGCTCAAGGAATTGAAAGGTGTTCATACAAGAGTCACTTGCAAATACCAAGACTAGACTGAAGTTCTCCGATGACCAAATCTGAGGCATGTCTCCACTCTAACTCCTGCTTCTTCTTCTTGTTGTCTCTCCCATCTCTTTGTAATTTTCAAAGTCAGAAATGACAGGGAAGCTGGAGGAGTGTGGCAATGGGGGTGGGGAGTGAAGAAGGGGGTAGAGCTTTTCCACTTAGCGATAAAGCGTGGAAAAGGAGCCAGGAAAACAAAGAGGTAGCTTCAGGTGATACGCGTTGAAACGGTTAATGAAACAGATGCATTTCATCCTGGAAACAATAAAATAGCTGAAACCATTACAGTTTTCATTACAATAAATATTCTAGGCCTTTCTTCTATCACGTGCAGTGAAGACTTCAGATTATCTGGTGAATTCTTTGGAGAGACTACTTGAATAGAAGTATTCCCCAAATTTCCATGATGTCTCAAGAAGAGCCATCTAGCACCCAACTTGAAAATGTCTATGACATTTACCAGAAACGAGCGCTCTTAAAAAATGGTTTGGGGTCATTTAACACATTGATTTCTTGTGAGTCTGAGTCACAGCTCATCATCCATGTTGACACCAGTGGATTTTGTAACACTCATGTGGAAACAGCAGGGAACAGTGAGTTGGATTCTATTTTGCCTCATGCCTCATCGACCAGATGGTTGGCTGTATCAAAGCCAGTGACGCTGATGTCAGAGGCGAGAGAACACAGCTGGATTTTCAGGTTCAAGTGGAAAGAGGGATTCTCTATTGCCGAAAGTTTGGGAGGAAATTGCCTTTGGACGAGTGCATAGAGCCAGCTACAACTGATGGAGAGTTTTTAACGTGAAGTCCTACAGCACTGTTTCTGGGTAATTGCTTTTGGGTTCCATCGTAGGACATGAATCCCCTTTATCTCACACCTGCTAACAGGCCTAGTGGTGCCAGCTCGCCAGATACTCTGTACCAGATCTAGAGGAGCTTTTATCACTGACATATTAGACTCCTGCCAATTCCTGGCTGCTACCATGTATTTCTGTTATTCCTGGGATTTGTGTGTGTGTGTGTGTGTATGTGTGT
The DNA here is from genome assembly GCA_004026705.1 of Nesogale talazaci. Taxonomy (NCBI): domain Eukaryota; kingdom Metazoa; phylum Chordata; class Mammalia; order Afrosoricida; family Tenrecidae; genus Nesogale; species Nesogale talazaci. The sequence goes on along the minus strand of PVJH01023705.1, from coordinate 16,918 downwards.
GCGTGTGTGTGTGATTAGCCTAAAACCAAAAGAAAACCACTTGAAGACCAACACCTAGAAATCTGATGGGGAGCTTATTTTCACAAGTATATACACTTATCCCTTGAGTAGACCCCATGAAGGAGAATGAATTTGTTCTTTTAGCATTCCCATGTTAGGGATAGCAGGCTTGCTGGGTCTGTTTTCCTCACCAGGACTTAGCCAGTTTAGGACTCTTGGAAGAAGCGTCTCTCATCTTTGTTCTTTCATGGTTGCTGCTAAGATATTCCCTATTTATCCCACCCAGTCCATTTGAATAAGAGCATTTCTTTGTACCAATGTTGACTACAGATTCCTTAGCCACCCCTTATTGTCACATCAGAGCTCTTGCTACTCACTCCTGAGCTCTGTCTTCTATTTGCACCTAAACCCCATAGACCTTGCCTCCACCTACAAACAAGACTCAAACCTCCCAATCAAAAAAAAATTCTTTCTCTTCAGAGCTCAGGCCACAATCCCTTGTTTTCAAAGCGCCAGTTCCATCCCAACCATTTGAGGATGAGGTTAATAAATTGACAAGAGTATGCCTGTGGGGTCTTCTGCAACACAAAGAAGCTACTATAGTAATTCACTCAAGGAAATGGAGACTGCTTGCAGTCTTGGAAGGTAAGATGAGGGAAATTTCCTTTTCACCCTTTGTATTCTTCAACTGTCACAAGAACAAGGTGAAGTTAAGCTCTCAATGAATCATACTGCCACACAGATGGAGGTGACTTGTAGGTTACTTAGGTTCAGTGAAGACCTGTGGGATATGCATTCACTATCTATGATTGAATCACATTGGGAATGTCGGACCAGAAAGTGATTGAGAAATGATTTGCAGATGAGTGCTTGATCCAGGAAGATCCAAGCAATACTTCACTGGGGCAGTAGCTGTGGCAGTTAGTGTTTGGAGAGTAACAGAGCCAGGGAGGAAGGGCGTTTCAGTCCTAAATGTGAAGGAAGAATAAATAGTATTTCTGTTGCCAGGAGTGCCCACATAAATGTGTGCATAAAATGCTTAAACAGCACCCCATCTTTGATGCTGCAAAAAAAAAAAAGAAGACATTTCTCCTACAGTTGCTGCAGCAAAAAGGGTGCTGTGGATTTTAACACCCCAGAATTAACCTTATGTAAATGACTTCTGGGTAGGAGAGATTTTTTCAAAAAGCACTCAGCCCCGAAGTAGCTCTTCTCTTGCCAACATTCTGGGTGATTTATACGACTGTTCCTGCCGAAGAGGGCAGCGAGGAGGGATTTTGCAGCAGAACGTGATTGTACAACTGGAGGCAAGAGATGTCCCCTAAAGTTCTAAAAATTGCACAGAAACAGAGTAAATAAGATTTGTCAGACCAAGACATTTACTTTAGCTAACAATACCTTGGTGAGATAGTTTACAGCTAATGACTATTATTTGTAAATCATAACTACCTCTTGTTTGTTGTGTTTGGGGCAACTCAATGTACAATAGAAATAGCAAGGTACATGACATATTTACAATTTTTCTAAATGCCCTCTGTACATTAGAATCCCCGATTGAATCAAATGGGTCTCTGTTTAGCTACTTATTAAAAGCTTGGTTGTTCGATTTCACCCAGAGATACTTCAAGGGTAAGTCCTGGTGATCAGCTTCCAAACAAAATCTGAGCCATTGAGAATCCTGTGGAGTGCAGTAGTACTTTGTAACACAGGAAGTCACTCTCCACTTGACAGCAATGGATGATAGCAATGGTAGATAGCAAATTTTAGGAATGGCTACTTTTGTGCTGACATCTTTGATGCTGCTTCCCTACACGGACTCTAGGATAGCTTGTGTTGGTAATAGGCAAAGAGCAAACATGATGCTGGAAGATATTGAAAAGTATTTGAGTAGTGAAATTTGCTCTATTTCCGTCGTCAGCACCCTGGAAGTCATGTGAAGGAGTCTCTGATGTGGTAACACATGGATTCTAAATACCATGGCCTTTGCAGCATTCATTAAATTTGGTACAAAGGAATGCTTATAGTCAAACAGACTGGGTAGAACCGGACACAGAGCACATTTGCAGAATAAAGACAGAATGAGAGAATAAAGACAAGAGGTTCTTCTTCTAAGTCTCCCAAATTAGGTAAATCCCAATATGCCTACAGTAAGATTTGACCCAGGTCTTGGGATCAAATTGTCCCCATCAAAAGAGCCAACAGAAAGCACAACTCCAGAAGCAGTATCTACCAGCTGGTCAGAAATGTGAGGAAGCTGTGCTTCGAGCAACAGAAAAACTGTGAAAGGAACCCAGATATTGTAGCCTACCAATGGCTGAACTAAAAAAAAAAAAAAAAAGCCTACTAGCGGCTTGTTTTCAGTCACTCAGCTTTGGAATTGTTTTGTTTGATAGTTTTGTTGCACAACAATAGACAGTGGATCTAGAGCCTCAAACATCTATGACTTGTTTAATGTTCACATAAGACATTTCAAATATGTATTGCTATGATTTCTATTTTACAACTTAGGAAGTAGAAGCAAAAAGGGAATTGACACATGCGTCAGGATCACTCAGTGGTAGAACTGAGACTGGGGCAGCCTGATCAAATGTTTACTTACGCCGAAGATAATTATTTGTCTTTCAAAGGTGGTTCAGTTATTTAAAAAATTCCCAGCAGGGTACTTTCACTCCAGACCCCAGCTTTTAGACATATTTGTTCAATGTGTTTCACCAATGTTTAGGCCAAATACAAGAAAACTTTGGCTCCTGTGGACTTGTTTCAGTTTTCTTCTGCTCTCTCTTGAACTGACATATGAATAGTTGATAGTTGGTCTCACAGTTAGCCTCTGATCCCTTTTTGGCTGATACTGAGCTTCTCTTATTGAATCTTTACAGGTACAGTCGATTTGTTTCTTCAACCTAGAAAAGCACACGTGTACAGTTATTCTCTTAAAATGTGTTGTTCAAGAGGTAATTGCAAGGAAGAAGCCATTGATCTTAGAAAAACCTACCGTGGGATATCTAGCTGTGTTTCTATACCAAGACCAGACCTTCTAACCAATGATCCTTCCTGTTTGTTTCCAATTTTGACATTCCAATCACCAACAATTTCCCCTGAATATTCATTGCATGTTTGACTAATTTCAGAATTTGACCAATTTGAAGAATTTACTCTCACTGCCACAGAGTGATTTCTACCTATAGTGATTCTATAGGCTAAGGGAGAACTGCCCCTGTGGGATTCTGAGGCTGTGAATATTTACATGTGTAGAAAATGTCATCTTTGGGGAAAAGTTAATAGAATTCTTTAATATTTTTATCATTAGCTTTAGTGGTTGGTGTATAAATTTGAGTAATGGCTGTATGAATTGGATTTCCTTACAGGAATACATATAATAGATATCAAGCCATTACAGAGAGCATTGAACTTCAAGATATATCTTGAAATGTTTGGGTTTTTTTTTTTTGAGAATTAATGAGACTCCATTTGTCTTGGACTTGTCATTCCTAGCATAGTAAAGCATAGATTGTCTGACTTAAAATGGCCAATACCAGTCGATTTCAGCTCACTCAGTGCCTAGGATATCATTCTGTGTATATTCTATTTTGCTTTGATCACTGCCTGTTTTCCTAGATTCATACTGTATACATTCCATGTTCTTATTACTGATGGATGTTTATAGATGTTTCTTTTCATTTTCAGTTATGCCCCATCAGCAAAAAAAACCCAAAACAACACCACACACACAAAAAGGTATCCAAAGCTGTACTCCATCCACATCATTATGGTCAACTCTGCTTTGAGGAGACAACTCTTCCCAAGATGCATTTCAAGTGTCTTCCAACCCGCCAGTTTCATTTTCTGACACTGTCTGATAATGTTTCACTGCTATTCATGCAGCTTTCAGCATCTAAATCTTCAGAAGTGGGTAGCCTATTCTTTCTTAATAGCTTTCTTTTAGCCTAGAAACTTAGATGAAAGCTGTTATCTATGGATGGCCCTGCTAGTACTTGAAATATTGGTGTATAACCTTCAACATCACAGCAACACGCAAGTGACCACCTGGGGCAAAATGACATATGGTGACACAAATATATGGATAAATATAAGAAGATATGTTTTCTTATTAAAATGCTTTAAAAGATAAGTGATTATTTAAAGTAATAAAATATATTGTGGAATAATTATATATGTACACATAAGATATAGACAAAGTGTTTTGAAAAGATATGATGGGAAAATAGCAGTGTACTGTGGTAAGACTTCTGCCATATACAGAAAATGGTATAATAATATTTGAGGAAAACTGTGATAAGTTAGATGTATGTTCTAAAAAGTTTCTATAAACCTCAAAAAACTATTCAGCCTTTAAAAAAGTCACAATACCTATTTTTAACTCTGTTTAATTTACAACCCAGTGATCATACTTTTGTAAACCAACCAATGCTTTACTAGAAGTCAATCAATCCAGAAGGGAGTTACGTCCATAATCATGTTTCTGTGAGTGCTAATCAATGACAGTGTTACCTGAGTAATGACACTTCACACAATTTTAATCCATTATAGCTGATGAAGTCTTTACCGAATAGAAGCCAAATATGTATTCTTTTCAAATGCCCAAAGAATAGTCACCAATATGGAAACATTGTATGCAAATTAAAAGAGCTACTGTAAGTAATACAAAACATACTTTCTAATGGCAAGAAGAAGATATCTGGAAAAATCCCAAATATTTGATAATTAAACGATACATTTCTATGTAACCCATAGATCAAAAACATCATAATGGAAATTAGAAAATATTTAAAATGAAACCAAGACAAAGCCATGGCATGTCAAAATTTCAGAGATTCAATTAAAAAGTATTGTTGAAGAAAGTTTATATATAGCATTACATGCTTAGATTAGAAAGCTCTCAAATCATAAGCATCTGGTGAAATAAGCTAGAGCAGGAAGATCAAATTAAATCCAAAGTAAAATGAATCCCGGAAGTAAGAAGATCAAATCAGAACCAACCTTTAAAACTAGAAAAACAAAATGAAGAAAATTAATGAAATTAAAACAAAAACTCAGACAATCAACCTCATTGCTGTAGAGTTGATTCCGGCTCATAGTGACCCAATATCAGTTGGGGCTTCTGAGGCTATCAATCTTTTAAAAAAATCATTTTATTGGGGTCTCTAATACAACTCTTGGCATAAGCAATACGTATATCTATTGTGAGCAAAGTACATTTGTATGCTTGTTGTCATCACCATTCTCAAAACATTTTCTTTCTACTTAAGCCCTTGACCTTAGCCCTCTTGTTTTCCCTCTCTCCCCTGAGGCAATCAATCTTCATAGGAGCAGACAGCCTCATCTTTCTCCCTCAGAGCGATTCATAGGGTTGAATCACCAACCTTGTGATTAGCAGCCCAATGCACATCCCCCAGTGCCACCAACATTCATTAATTGAAAGTAAACAAACAGAAAGAAAAAAATACCCAACCAAGACAAGCGCAGGCTATTGAGCCACTCTTGACATGGAGAGACCCTACGTAGCAGCATTTCTGTGATTTTTTGCAGAAGCAGACAGTATCAACTTTCTCACACACAGCAGCTGGTGGTTGAATGACCGACTTTGTGGCTTGCTGTATAATGCTTACCCTCAAACAAATTTGAGATAAGTGAAATGATAAATAATTTAACCATAATGACTTGGAAGGAAAAAAAGACTTGGGTTAGGAATAAAGAGATCTTTTAAACAGTGGGGCAGTCACCTAAATCTGGTGCCAATTTGAGGATTAAGAATTTAGGGGTGGAGTCTAGTCAATCTGGAGATAGTCAATGAGACCTCTGTGTGGGCATGGCCTTCTCCTGAGAATTCTGGGAAATGTAGTAACTCCTTTCTGGAGACAGGAGACATTATCACTCTCAACTCACTTCCTTGGGGACACTCGACTGACAAGACTGGCTCCCTGTGAGACATCCCTGAGGACAAGTCACAGGTAGCCCTGGGTGCTGGAGCTGCGGTGTGGAGACCCCTGTCAGCACTGAGATGCTTACCCCACCACTGGATCCAAAGCCTTTCTAACCACTGACCTGTGATCTTCCTGAATTCCACATCACTGCATACATTTTATGAGTCTGAAGAGGACTTTGTGGATTGCTGTCAGACATATGGGTGAATATCGAACTTGTGGACCTGATCTGGATTGGGCTAGGATGTTTTATCAATGTTCACTTTCTCTTGTTTATAAACCTCTTTCTTATTCACATATGTGTGTTTATGAATTTGCTTGCCTAGTCTACCCAGATTAACAGAGACACTAAAAGTATAGTAAGAGATTTCTGTGTACAACTTTAGGACAATAAATTTGACAACTTGGATAAAATAGATATGTTCCTTGAAAGACACTGCATTTATTTCCTAGAGCTGCTTTAACAAAATGCCCCAAACCAGATGATTAAAATGATAGAAATTTATTCTTTCATAGTTCTGGGGCTAGAAGTCTGAAATCAAAGTATCAAAGGATCTAGGCAAGAATTCTTTCTTGTGTTCCTAAGTTCTGGTGGCTCCTGGACAACAATGAATTCTTGGGATTGTGACTCCTTAGTCTGTCTCTACCTCCAGCTTCACGTGCATTTCCCCCAGTGTGTCTGCAAACCCCAATATCTCTTTTGTTATAAAACCATTAGTCATTGGATTAGTCCCATCCTGACCAATAAGTATCACAAAGACCTGATTTCCAAATAAGGTCACATTCACTGGTATCAGTGTAAAGATTGGATTCTTGGGGAGACACAGTTGAAACGGCAACAGGTAGAAACTATCAATTCACTTAAGATGGAATAGGTCCTTAGAATACTCCTGCCAGAAATAAGGAAATATAAAGAAGAATTCTCCACAAATATTTCCAGAAAATAAAAGAGGAGGGAACATTTGCTAACTCATTTCTTGAGGCTAGTTTTACTCCTATACCAAAATCAGACCAAGATTTTATAAGAAAGCTGTAGACTAATATCACCCCTCAAAAAAGATGTAAAAACTCATAAAATAGAAATTTTCCAAAGAGGAATAATAAAGATGTTTATGCATATGTATACATATCTGTATTAAATGTGTAAAAATAATATTGGATCAAGATCAAGTGGGTTTTTATCACAGGAATGCAAGATTGAGTTAAACGAAATGCCCACCCCCAACTATTCACTTTCAACACTTTATTTGACATTATAGTCAGCATCAAGGAAGTTAAGCAGAAAAAAAGTAATAAAATGCATTTGCTTTTGAAAAGGAGGAGTAAAATTGTTATTGTTATTTGCAGACTACATGATCATTGATGGGTCAAATCCTAACGAATCTTTAAAAAAAAAGAGTAGACTCTAGGAATGAGTTTAGCAAGGAAAACAGGTTAATGCCAATTAGGTACACAAATTGAAACTCAATTGTATTTTCTTATTTTTTTGCAGTGCTCAGTTGGAAATTTAAGTTAAAAATAATACCATTGGTAAAAGCTTCAAAAATTAACAAAAATTCATAGAGATAAATCTAACACAAAAATGTGTTTGACTTGTACACCAAATAAAATAACGTAATATTGTGAGAAATTAAAGAAGACCTACATAAATGTAGAGAGATATGATGATCGTAAATTGGATGATTCATTATCATTAGCATGTCAAAATTCTAGAAGGCTGTGTGTGTGTTTGTAATTTGATGAGTTGCTTCTAAAATTTCTAAGCTCAAAAGATCTAATACAGACAAAACAATTTTACAAATGAATAGCAAAGTTGGAGGACTTGTAGTATTTGATTTTAAGACTCACACTAGAGCTAAAATCATCAAGACAAGTGTGATTTTGGCATATAGATGGACATAGATGAACAGAATAGAAGATCTAAAAATAGATCTTTACATATATGGTAAATTGATTCTTGACGAGTGCCAAGGCAATTCAAATAGACAATATAATTTTTTAAAACAAATGTACTGGAACAATTGGGCATCTATATGCAAAAAGAACCCTCAGGTATCATTTAGAAGAGAGTCACTACACTCAGTGGACTCAGTGTCTCACAATGGACAATTGGAAAAGATATTCAGGTATTACAGACTTTATAAGATGATGCCTAATAGAAACTACTTGTGGTTTATTTCACCTCTAAGGTACATTTTTGGTATCTTATGTTCTGAGTATGTTTATATATTTTTGAAGATTGTTGTTCTTAAGTACATAGTGTGCTTTCTCTTGGTTTGGGTGGAAGACCTGTTCCATACCTGGTCAACCCAAATTAATAAATAACAGATAATGTACTCAAGAACCTATCACACACAGATGCCTAAACTATTTGTATTATTTAATAGGAATCTCTTCTGGAGATGTGTATTTGGAAAGGGAAGCTATGTTGAACACACAGACAGAAATGTGTTTATTTCATCAAGAGTAATTCTAAGGCTTAGTACATCTAGCTTGTTTAATGATCCTTTACTACCTTCACCTTAAATGTCAATTACTTTGCCTATATGTTCCTTGATTTATTTTTCAGTTTTAAAAAAGATGACTTTTAAAACATAAATAATGCAGACAATGAAGAAAGAATTAAATATAGTTTGAAGAAATAAAACCAGCCTGTTAGAAGTAGATATCTTCTCCAGTCTTGTTCTGTGATTTTTACCTTACATAACATAATGTTTCAATGTGATGGTGATCCCGTATGATATACTTGAGAAACAGTTCTTGTGGTCACCTCTTTATGGCTTATACCCCCAACTACATGTTGAAAAGTAAGGTGACCACCTTTTTTTTGTTCGAGGTCTCCTTTCACCCACTTTTCTGTGGTCCATCCCCCCCAGAGATGGACTGATCCTTGTGATCAGTTCCCCCTTTCTAGCCCACCATCCCTCGACCGTCCTGGTATTGTCACTCTCACCACTGGTCCTGAGGGGTCATCTGTCCTGGATTCCCTGTGTTTCTGGTTCTTATCTGTACCAGTGTGCATCCTCTGGTCTAGCTGGATTTGTAAGGTAGAATTAGGATCATGATGGCGGGGGGTGGGGGGTGGGGCGCATCTAGAACTAGAGGAATGGTGTATGTTTCATTATTGCTACACTGCACCCTGACTGACTCATGTCCAATTGCTTACAGCTGGGTTTGGATCCCACTCCACACTCTCATTCACAATGATATGAACAAAGAATGTTTTATTCTTTGATGCCTGATACAAGATTCGTTGACACCTTGTGATCACACAGGCTGGTGCGCTTCTTCCAGGTGGCTTTTATTGCTTCTCAGCTACATGGTTGCTTGTTTACCTTTGAGCCTTTAAGACCACAGATGCTGTGTCTTTTGAAAGCCAGGCAGGTACCATCAGTTTCCTTCTCCACATTTGCTTATGCACCCACTTTGTCTTTAGCAATCATGTCGGGAAGATGAGGATCGTGGAATGTGGCTACCATTTTAACAAAGATATCCTGATTAAGGTAACTTCAAAGTAGGATGACCAATTCCTCTTGGTTTGTTCATGAATTTCCTCTTTCAGCATGAAAAGTCAGAAACTTCTTCCCATGCAAGCTGCAACTGGAGATTAACTTTAACTAAAAAAACTAATAGCATCTTACTCTTTCATAAAGCTAAATTTTTTTATTGTTTTCATTGACTTTGGTCATTGGAAAACTGTGGGTTGGGGCATTCAGTCTTCTCATTTGCAGCAATAAGCAGGATTTTTTTTCTCTACATACTGCATTATTATCATGGAGAAAATACATGTGAAATTTCTTTGGAAAGGTTGAGGCATTAGTGAAATATGTGGTGACAATGGTGTCACTGTCTTACAGGTGGAGGGAATGCCAAGTCTCCAGATAATGTATCAATTTCATTTTCTAAAATGAATTGCAACCATGTCCTTAATCACACTACCTCACCTCCTATTCCCCACCAATTGATAACCAGGCAAATTTGCTAATTTTGCTTCTTTTCTTTTTTTTTCACCTTCCCCTTTGGGAAATCAAGTGGCCAAACCTTGTGTTGTAGGAAGAACCGCAAGACAGGGTCATACTTCATAAGAATCTAATCAGTTGAATGAGAAAGGCCGCCTTAGGCAAGGAACTATGCTGAGCTCTCTGTAGGAAAGGAGATGGTGACAGGTGTATCACAGGGTTTACAGATATGTTGCTGGACTACAGTATTTACAGGCAGGCTACTGCAAGGGAATTACACAATCTGTGTAGAGTGCATAACACTGCCAGCAGGAGCTGCGGTAAGTACCCTGTAATCAAACACATGAATATTTTTGCAGTGGGGTATATAAGGACTATAAATAACTTCTCAGCCATTCAGGTCAGGTTTGCTGACAAATGAGTTATGAAAAAGCCTTCCATTTTAAGAGCACTTTGGGTTTGTCATTATAGATGAGATTTTTGCACAATGTTGAGTGAATCATGCTAGTATCATTTGAGTTGAAATCATGGAATATTAAAAAACCATGAGAGACACTCACTTTCTGTTCAGGGTGATGGAAAAAGTAAGGAATGCTAAAGATAATGGTTGAACAACATCACAGACATAATTAATGTCACTGAACTGAACAAGTGAAGATTGTTGAAGTGGCAAATGTTTTGTTACCTAAAAATTTATGACAATAAAAAAAGAAAGAAGGGTTTTTGAAGGATTTATTTTTCCAACCATTCTAACTCACTAGCTAATAATAATAATAACAATAACAATAATAATAATTAGCGCTTACTATCTCAGGGCCAGCCTTATCTCATTTGATCCTGCTTGGTCATCACATGAACAAATACCAGCACATGGCTGAAGGTAGACAACACCAGAAAGATACTGGCTTGTACTTTATTGACTATGCAAAGGAATTAAATGGTGTGGATCATGTTAATTTATGAATAAAATAGCAAAGAATGGGAATTCCAGAATACTTCTTTATGCTCAAGCAGAACCTGTACATAAACCTAAAAAAGCCATCATTTGAACAGAACAAAAGGATACAGCATGGTTTAAAATTGGGAATGGTGTACACCAAGATTGCTTTCTTTCACCATCATTTTTCAATCTGCATGCTGAGCAAATAATATGAGAAACTGGACTCAGATGAAAAGAACATGGTACTAGGATTAAAGCATGACTCACTAATAATCTGCCATATGAAAATGATACAGCCTTCCTTGCTGAAAGCCAAGAAAGCTTCACTATGAGTTACAACTCAATACAAAAAAAATCACAACTGAACCATATGAGCTACATCATAAAGAGAGAAAATATTCAAATATCCAAGGATTTCAGTTTACTTGAAATTATAATGAACACATTATAATGAACACATTATTCTGCATGACAGAACAGTCAAGAAATCAGGCTGAGTATTACACTGGGCCTGTCTGCTTCACAAGACCTCTTCAAATTGTTGAAGAGCAAACAGGTCACTACATCTGACCCAAGTCATGATAGTTTCAATTGCTTCTTGTGCTTGTTGAAAGCTAGACAAGAAATAAGGAAGACCAAGGAAGAATGGATGCATTTGAATTATGATGTTGGTGAATAAAAATGAACACACTGTGGACTATCGAGAAGAACCAAATCTGTCTTGAAAGGAATATAAACAGAATGTTCCTTAGAAGCAAGGGTGACATGACTTTATCTCAGGTACTTTGGACATGTAAGCATGAAGAACCAGTCTGCTGAGAAGGTCCTCATGCTTGGTGAAAAAGAGAATCTGTGACAAAGAGAAAGACACTCACGGAGATGGATTAAAGGGTGATAGCAACAATGAAGGCAAACACGGGGCTAATTCTGAGGATGCCTGGGGGCTGCTGGACAGTGTTTCCTTGTGTTGTACTAGAACTCATTCGATGGCACCTGAGAACAGGCTCCCATAAAGGATTGCTTCAGACGATACTTGAAAAAACTCACAAAAAGTCATTCCTAAAGGACAGAGGAGGAACTCAGCATGACAGAAGAGCTCTCCATGAAGACAGACATCTAGGATCTGGGAATTCCCATTCCTCATACATAGTGGTTCACTGCTAACTCTGAGTGACCCAACAGCTTTGAGACAATAAACTGATTCAGAAAAGTGATTCTTCCTTAATATTCCATTTAAGAATAATTTTCAAGCTTTACTTTTTTTACTCTATCAGGCTCATATTGTATTGTCATCCCTGATTATTATAACAGCTTGCCTGTAATAAATGCCTACCATGTGTGAGGAACATTATCCCTTCTAATCCTTAAAACTCTTTCAGGTGGCTATTGCTTTGAATTGAGTCTCCAAAAATATATGTTGAAATCCTAACTCCTGTACCTGTCAACAGAGTCCTGACTGAAGTGTTTTATGTCCCTTTTATCACGAGGCAGATTCTAAACCTAACCATTTCTGAGCTATATAAAAAAAAGTAAAATAAACACAGAGGCACACAGAGAAGGAAGTAGTCTTATGAAGACAGATGCACATGGCCAATGTGTCCACAAGTCCAGGAAGGTCAAGAATTGAAGAATGGCTGGCATCTCTTAGGAACGGAAATAGACAAAGGAGAAGTAGAGCCCTGCACGGAATTGTTATAACTGTCCTCCTGAACTTTGAGAAAATAAATTTCTGTTCTTTCATGCCACTAGATGTGGTATCTTTTGTTATCGCAGTGACACCTACGGAGGCTAAGGAAACCGAGGCTCCCCAAACTGAACTACCTCGCTCAGGACTACACAGAAGAGAACCCAGGATTTTAATAAGGACTTGTTGCTGTTGCTACTGTCAGGGGGCCAGTGATCCATTTCTGTCTCATAGGGTTCTTAAAGACGACAAAATGAAACACGGGCCGCCGAGTGCCATCCTCACAATCACTGTTGTGTTTGGACCCCCCTGTCTCAGTCATTTCTTTGGGGGTCTTCTTCTTCTTCACTCCCCCTCCATCTTATTGATCATGATAAGGGGTTGGTTCTTCCTGATGACACACAAAGGATGTGAGATGTACTCTCTCTGTCCTCGCATGTTTTTATTGTAGGGTCTAGTCTTGAGGGCCCCTCTTAAGACAAGTGCTCTGAAGAAATGTTAACATAAACCTAGGTGAATTAGGAGTTGCTATTTACACGATAAAATAATATTTCACAAAGTTTTTTTTAAATAATGGAGTTCTTTGAATTAGGTTCCTTGACACATCTTGTTAATTGAATGTTAGTTATCTGATAGAAGGTTTAGGAGGCTACTGCCAAGTGTTGCTCTCTCAGAAACGAGGGTGGAATTTCTGAAACAATTATACCAGGCAAGCACACTTAAATATATCCCATTTTCCCATCAGTGCATGTATCCTAGAGTGGATTGATTTGCCTGAAAAAAAATATTCTTCTCTAGGTGGTAAGGGAAGCATTTCTGAAGTCTTGCATTAAAAAGGACTGTCAGATATCATTAAGAGAGTTGCTGCACTGAACTGAAAACCAGAGGCAGAGTTCTTATTTGTGAATTGGGCAGGCCAGTTACCTACGCTGACGTCAATGCTGTCAGTAAAGAGAGGCTGTTAAAATCCCTACCAATATTTTTTTGTACTCATTTTGATTTTACCAAGATCTTGAGACTTGAAGACCCCGGGTCCACTTTTAATTACATCTATTTCAGATATTATACCTAGAATAGCCAAGAACTGTTGAAGAGGAACATTGTGGGCTTCCTTTTTCGCTAGAGCATGTGGTAAGTGCTCTATATAATTTATTCTCATCTAACCCTCTAACCACCTAATGAGGAAACTGAAGCACAGAGAGAGGATGTGATTTGTTCAAGGTCATGCAGACCTAAGACTGGAGTCAGAATGTGAACATGTGCTTTTGCTTGACTTCAGGGTCTGTTTTCAATCTGACTCCATTCCATTTTTTTGAGAGTACAGTCTCCCTGATGGTGGTGGTGGTGGAAGAGAGATCGCCTTTATTAGCAAGTGTAGGCAGGACCCATTTTATGCAACGAGGAAAAGGTCTACAGACATTTGCAGGCTCTATTAGGCTCTACTAGTAATCAGTTCTATTTAGATATAAAAGTGAGTGTATTTATTTCTTCCCTCTAATTTTAAATGATGCTGTAATTTTTTGTGAGTTCAGAATATTTTTTGAAGGGAAAAAGGAGACCTGGTGGTGCTGTTAATTGCAAGGTTTCTGGTTCAAACCCATCAGCCACTCTGGGAGAAAGATGTGATTGTCTGCTCCTCTAAGTATTTACAGCTTCGGAAACCCTAGACAGGGTGGCTACGAGTTGGAATTGTCTCCATAGTAGTGGCTTTGGATTGAAGGAGCTGGTGGACAATTACTATTTTACCTTTCAGAGGAAGGTCAAGAAAGAGAATTAATCAAAAGTGAAATGACACGCCGAAGGAATAGAATCTTAGTGTCCTGAGTAGACTCCACAAGCATCTAGGTTCTGTGCAACGAAGACAAGTCAGATGGGGTCATGAATGTTTCCCTCAAAACACCTAATGCCAGAGTGATCCTTTAAGACAGGGTGGAACTGCCCTCGTAGGTTTCTAAGACGATAACTCTTTATGGAAGTAGAAAGCCCTGTCTTTCTATAACAGGGTGCTGGTGTCAGCCCAACCTGTAGCCACAGTGCCACTTGGATTCCTATCCTGACCTCTCCAGGGCTTTCTCAAGGGGTCCTAGTTGTACCATGAGTTACAAGTTGAGCAGCTAATTGCAAGGTCAGCAGTTAATGTGCTCCAAGAAGAAAGATGAGACTTTCTGCTTTCATAAAGATTACAGATTCAGAAACCCGGAGGGGGCAGTTCTGCTCTGTGCTGCAGGATCGTGGTGAATTGGAAATGACTTGATGACAGCAAGTTTGCATTGGAAGGGTTTCTAATCTAATGAGGTTTGGAGTTAGAGTATTTGACTTTTTTCCTTCAATGGGTTCTTCTTTTCCCTAGTATTTGCTTCTGCCTGATGCAAACAGTCGATGTCCTTGGCTGCTAGCCAAAAGCACGGAAATTCTCAGAATAGTCCTGGAAGAGAAACTTGAAAAAAACCCACTGAAAATCCTATCAAGCACAGTGCTACTTTGATACACATGGTGGCCTCATGAGTGAAATTGACTCTACATCAACTGATTAGAAAAATCTTCCCAACAGGAATTATCTCGTCTAGATTTATCTGAGTCAAACTGAAGGACTGCTCCTGGAAGACCACCAAAAACTCGAACCAAAAACTTATAAGCAATAAATTGAGGTCCATATTTCTATAATGGATGGAAAGGAAAGCAACAAAAACAAACAACTCATTATATTAAATCTGATTTTAATTCTCTTTAAAAATATAAAGCAACTGGCATGATATTTTGGCAGCTTTTGACAGTGCCCACGTTTGATTTGATGAGATGCATGCTCCTATTTGAGTTGTGTCCAAAAGAGGGCAGACAGATGGAAAGCTTTTACAAAAGGGGAAAAGAATCTTTGTTGGTGTGAGCCTGGAATTCCTAATTTGCTTTTTAATTTTTTTCTTTTAAAAAAGCAATAAATAGGTTTTAACAGATGGGCTAACACTTGAGTTAGAAGCATTCTTTGAAAAATTACAAGCAATGGATGCTTTATACAGATGTAGAGTTCAAATACATGCAAATCATAGCAAAGCACACCAGCAAGAGAAACAGAAACTTTCTGAGAAAGGAGACTTAGAGAAATAAATATACATTCAAGATTATTAAATGGTCTATGGTAACATCCAGGATAGCTTTTCAAACTGTGAGTCCTGACCCATTAATAGGCCATGAAATCAATTTAATGGGTTGTGACACAAAAGATGTGAGGGGCTGGGGAATCTGAGCAGAAAATACCACAGTGCAACACAGTGTATGACAAGGATAAATATATTGTGATTTTTTTGGTTCTATTTTGTTTCTGTTACGCACTGCATACTGGACCATTATGTGAAGCTGTATTTCTTACTGAAAAAAATTCCTTAAAGCTGCTGGTCTAGCAGATGACTAATGAAATTCGATCTCAACATAACTCTGTTCATTTTGTTAAGTGCTGAGCTGTGTTCTGAGTATGCTTAGTTAAGGAAACCTAAGTCAACCTGAGTAGAGTTGGCCAAGGGCTATCTGTGAAAATATCCCACCTGCTGGGTGTTCCTGGCAGTTTGCCTGGGGGAAGACTCGTAAGCCTTGTTCCCATTGGCATGAGGTGAACATCCAGAGAACAAGTGGAATCAACTCAAAAGATGCTCCTTACACATTTGAGTTATTGTGCAATTGTTGTTAGGTGCTAGAGAGTCATTTCCAACTCATGGTCAACCCCGTGTGTGCAATGTAGAACTACAGAGTTTTATTTCTTCCTTAAAAAGCAAAAAAAAAAAAAAAATTACTCTCGAGTTAGTCATTTACCCACCCTTCCCTACTCATCCCTACTATCCACCAAAGAATGATTAAACCACTGTTGAATATCTTGAGCAAAATTCTACTTGCATGTGAGATTGTTGATATTTTTAGATTTTTCCCCATAGTCTTTTGGGTCACCTTTCTTTGGCATGAGAACAATATAGGTTTCTTTCAGTTGGCTGGCCAGAACGTTGTCTTTCAGGTTTCTTGGAGTAGTTATGTGCGTACGTCCAGTGTTTCATTAGCTTATTGAAATGTTGCACAAGTATTCCATCAATTCCTGGAGCCTTGTTATACATGGAGGCCCTACAGAAGCTTGTTCTTTCTTCAATATCATTGTTTCTTGATCATATACTATCTCTTGAACTGGTTGAATGCTGAGAAATTCTTTTGGTACAGTGTTGGCGACGCCCCCTCAGTCCGAAACCGGCCGAGAGGAGCTGGTACAGACAGGCCACTAATCTAAGTGAAGCAAACACAGATAACGCCCGAGATTTACTGCTCCAGGACACCGTGACCGCAGTACGCCCCAGCGCAAATAGCATGCCCTCCTCCCCCCAGCTCAGCCTTGCAAAACACTCCCTCTTTCCCTACCTAT
>PVJH01023704.1:0-34329 GCA_004026705.1 Nesogale talazaci | reverse complement strand
TCTAAAAAGGGCTATATTCCTGCTTTCCCAGGCACACTGGGACCCATCCCATCTCCCTAGGACAGCTTTCAGTCTGGCGAGCACTCTGTGTTTCCACACTCTTGCCTCTCTGCCAGGGCAGTGTGTTCCCAGATTTCTAAGCTGGTGGGCAGTTCTCCACCTGGACTTTGGGAAAACATGCCCAGGGCACACCAGCCACACCATTCTCACCTGAGGCTGAGGGATGATTGGCTTGAAACTTCACTGAGCACACATGCATTATTGTGTGTCTTCTTCTTTGCTCTCACTACTCCTGTTCAGTGTTAACAATATAGAAATGATAATTCTTCTGAGCTTAAAAATGCCCCTTTCCCCAACCATGTGCCTGGAATACTTGATCTGGAACTGACTTTAAGGTCATGAGAAAAATGTATGGTACATTTTCATTTTTCTGCCTTCTGGATGCACATGTCTTTTTTCTTGTCTCGAATTCCCAGAGTGTCTTCACAGACCCATTCAGATAATGAAGGTGGAGTGAAAGCCAGTCCAACCATGCCTACTATGGATTCCAAAGCCTACTGAGCTCCAGGGTTAAGCATGCCCACTACTTGATCTCCCTGAAGCCTCACTGTGGCCCATCAAAAAGCCCTGCAATTTGGCTGGGTGCTGGTGAGTAGATTCTGCCCCAATGTGTGTCAGAGAAGCACTGTGCTGCCCTAGGCTTCTGTAACTGGTTTTTCAGATGCCAAGCACCAGAAGACTCCAAGGTACCTCCTACCTTTCACCCAGTGAGCTCTTCATCTAGACCGCCCATAGACTGGACAACAGACACCTTTGCCTCCATTTTGCAGAAATCTAAAGGGTCCAAAAAACTTTGTGATGGTGATGAGCTCTGATCTTTTTTGTCTCCCTAGGATTCCAAAGTCCACACTTTCTCCATTAGGCCACGAGTTCTTCCTTTCTGGGTTCTTTTCTTCCCTCCCTCTATTTGGTTTGCCTGAAGGGGGATTTTTGCACCGAAATGGAAGAGTTTGGATTTGAGAAGTTCTGGGGAAAAAAAGAAGTGGGAGCCCTGGTGTTCTAAAGGCGAGACATTCTACTCATGGTTCAGTGATGGTCTCGGAAATGCACAGGGGCAGTTCTACCCTGTCCTATCAGATCGCTATGATATGACATTCACTCGTTGGCAGTATGTTTGGTGTTCTTTTGTTTGTTTGGTTTTGTAAGCAGAATCAGTGACAGATATTGGGCCAGTGTCAAGGCTGGGTTTCCATGGCTAGGGTGGACAGGCAGGGAGTGGACTAAGCAGGTGGGCTGTTTTCAGATGAGGGTTAGGCCGAGAAGGACATTGCAGGCTGGTGGAATAAAGATGAGATGACCGAGGTGGGAGTGTTTTCAAGCCCCTCTCTTGTCCAGGTCACATCCTGCTGGACCCATTCTCCTCCCTGCTGATGGGAGTCCTTTCTCACCGCCTCCCCCCCACCCCCCCACCCGCAACACTATTTCTATCATGGTCCCTAGAGGGTGCAGGTCGTTTGACCATTTGATGGCTAGCCCAAAGGTTGGAGGTTTGAACTCTCCCAGCTGTACCGCAGAAGGTAGCCCTGGCCGTTTATGTCCGTTAAGATTTAGAAAGCAAGCCAAGAAAACTCACAGAACCATTTCACTATTACACACCCACGAGGTCGCTGTGGGTCCAAAGCAAGGTTTCCTGGGTCTGGAGTTTAGTCAAAGAAGCCCGGATGTTCTGCTGGTCAGGCGTGGGGCTGCTTAAGTGCGCTGAGTGTCAGTGTGTCAAAGCCACCCAGTTGCCACTCTGGAGAGAGACCAAGGTTTCTGGTCAGCAAAAGAAGGACAGTTTCCACCCCCAAGGAGTGGTTCAGCCTTGACCGACAGGGTCCCAGAGAGTCAGTGGTTTTGAGAGACCGGCAGGAGCTAAACAGGAATAGATAGCGTATCATAGACACGGCTGACTACATATGAAAGGAGGGTCTCTGTTTCTCCGTGGAACGGTCAGCAGCTGAGGTGTAAGAACACGACCTGACTTGGTGGTCTCTCCAGCAGACATGGCCAGGTGCTGTCAGCGGCACCCCAAAGGGTCTTCGGTTCGCCCCCGGCCTCCCGGGTGGCTGCGGAGCCATCAGGCTGACTGCGAAATGCCTTAGTTTATTTCCTGCCGAACACCAGGCTGCCGGTGAGACTACCTTTGCCCCCCTCGTATTATTACCCGTATGGATGGCACCTCTAATGTGCGCTATTCATTGTGGTAATGGCCGCACCTGAGCGGTGCGAGTGTGCTGGAGCGGCAGCAGCTGTGGGCCGTAATTGCGAGACATTATTTTTCGATTCTCCCTGAAAGCCTTTCCGTGTGTGTGTGTGTGTGTGTGTGTGTGTGTGTGTTTCATCTATAATGACTCCGGCCCCAAGGTTTCCCTTCCCCCCTCCCCCCCACCCCCTAATTTTGGAAAAAGCATCAATTTCAAAATGCACATCTTGGAGAAAGCCAGTGCCGGCGCCAGCCCCCTGGCACTGTCGCCAGGAGCCCGCAGAGCGTGTGGTCCAGCAAAGACGCGCATCTGGCAGCTGCAAGCAGCCGGGACTTGAGGTGCCTTGGCCCCGAGGCTGGGCCCTGATGAATGCATCTGTCCTTTGATGGGCTGTCCCCCAGTGTGGACAGGACGTGGAATCAATACCACAGGCACAGGGGATCACCGGCATCGAAGACATTTCTGTAACAGGGACGACCCGAGCACATGTCCCTCTCCACCCCCACCCTGCTGTCTTTCCCTGTCCTCTTCCCTGCAGCCACCCCTTGCCCCCCACCCCCCGCGTTGCCTAATCCAGGGTCAAGCTTTGAAGGTTGGGCCTTTATAGCCAGCTGCTCAGCCCGGAATTGGAGATTTCTGCGGAGGAGGTGGCCTCCCTCTTTGCTCCCACACCAGCCCCGCAGCACCCCCTGTGAGAGCTGTTCCAGCACCCGGTCTGTCTGACACCGGACCTGGCAGGGAGACTGGGATGTGGTTATCTCAACAAGACTCTGGTGGCCGGCACAAAGGACAGTCTGGCCGGTAGCCAGAGCCAGGTGGCTTCTCTTTCCCCTTCCCCTGCACTTATCTCGTGGGCTGAGGTGCGCAGACAGTTGCTGCCGCTTCCAGCCGGGGAGAGGACCCTGCACACAGTGGAATTGCCGCCAGACACGACTGACTACAAATGATCAGAGCGTCTCCGTTTCTCCATCGAATGGTCAGCTGCCGAGGTGTAAGAACGCGAGCGATGGGGTGAGGTCTCTCCAGCAAACAGGGCCAGGTTCTTCCTGTCAGCGGCACGCCCTAGGGTCTTTCATTCATGCCGCCTGTGAGTTGGGTGCTCTCCGTGGTTTTGGATGTGGGGCAGCCCGGGCACTCCTCGCCACCCGAACCCCACTACGAATAAGCCGAGGGTCGTCTCCACCTCCCCTGGCAGGTGCTGTTGGAGACCCCCTGCGCTAGCTGCAGAAGCCCCCCCATATTTAAAGAGAGCCCAGGAGAGCCAGCGCGATGGGCCCTTGATGTTGTCTTCATCCCTGGGAGAGGCAGGGCAGGTAATTACCGTGTTTGATTGCTCACCTGAAGCTTGGGGGTCTGAGTCCCCGCTGAGGCCACGTGAGCTGGGACTGAACCGGGGGCAGATGATGTGGGACGGGCTCTGCTCATCCAGCGGAGAAGTAAACTTCCTAGACCGGCGCATGTCTCCACGCGAAATACTTTTTCTTTCTTCGGACAGCTTTCAGTGGCGAGACCAGATGCACCACACGGGCAGAGCATGCCCATACGCCCCCCTACTTCTTCACCCTCCCCTCCCCTTGTTTGCACTCCGTTCTAAGATTCGTTTCTTGCATTGAGGTGGGACATTTCATAACAAAGGCTGACTCCAGACGAATGCATTCTCGTTACCCAAGGCCCCGTCCCGTCAACACCCTGGTTTGCTCGGTGATGTTCAGCTCCGTGAGTTAGCCGCATGCCTGCTGTTAGGCTTCTCCCAACTGCGGAACCCTGCAGGACCCTCTCCCTCTCCCCCAGCTGCCCTGTGCTCTTCTCCCTGCTCCCCTGGCAACTGAGGCTCATTTCCTAATCTCTGGAATGTTGCCTTTTCCAGAATCTTATATACCTGGAGTCAGACAGGATGTACCTTTTAGGAAGCCAGTCTGGAAAACCTTTGCCACATGGGCCACAGTAAATTCAAACTCACTGCCCCGGGATCAATAATCCAGGCTGACTCCCCGTGACCCTGGAGGCCAGGGTGGAACAGCCCCTGGGAGTTTCTGAGACTATAACTGTTTACAGAAGGAGAAATCCCCTTCTTTTCCCCATGGAGCAGCTGCTGGTTTTGAACTGCCTGCCTTTCTGTTAGCAGCTAAGTGCTTAACCGCTGTGCTTAACCGTTCTTTGAATCATGGGAAAGGGCATTAAGGACTCTAGAGGACAGAACTGATGAAGACCGACGTGCCTAAGTCAAATAGCTGACTTATGAATAGTGGCATCATATATTTGATACTCAGATTTTTCATTTAAAATCATGAAATAAAAAAAATTAATTAGGCAAACTTGAACCTATTTTTTTTCTTTAAGAAAATACTAACAACAGCAACAAAACTGAGGGGAAAAAATCACTGGGACTCCTATCTTCCTCTCTCTAAATTCTGCAAAAGTGATATTTAAAAACCTGGTAAGCTTTGTCAGCCACAGTTACTTAATCCTCTCTTGAATCGACTTCATAGTGGAATGAGATTTCCCCTCTATTGTGTGCAATTTGTGGTTCATTATTGTCTGTTAATTGTGTACATACATTGTAAAAGAAGTCAAAACAAAATTCTTTTTCTTTTTTAAAAATCACTTTATTGAGAGTTCATACAGTACTTATCACCATCCATATATCCATCCATTGTTGCCATCAACAGTCTCAAAATGTTTGCTATCCACTTAAGCCCTAGTTATTAGCTCTTCATTTTCCCTCCCTCTCCATTTCTCCTTTCCACATGAATCCTTGATAATTTATAAATTATTATTATTATTTTGTCATATCATACACTATCCTTCACCTACTTCAACAAAATTCCTTTTCAACCTAAGTTAAATGCGTTGACCACTAACAGGTTGCATTTATTCAATGCCCTGGCGCTTTTTGCCACTTCTTCCAGCAGGTGGCAATATTTCCTCAAGAATTTTCAAGAGTAGGCTCTCTTCAGAAAAGGAACAATTTATCACAAGATAGCCTGTTTTGTTCCGTTTTCAAAGGCCCTCACACCACACCCGTACCTCCTTACCCCCTATTCTCTAAGCGTCAAAAGGAAAACCATTCTCTCTCAAATTTAAATTGTCAAGATTTTCAGTCTGGATGAGGGTACGTAAATATGAATTTATGTGGGCGACAATTATAGAACGCTAGTCTCTGTACTCACTCCTTCCCCCTGCAAAGGGTGTTTTTAAATTTTATTTTAATAAATCATTTTATTGGAGGTTCTTACAGCTCTTATCACAATCCATACATTCACTGCATCAAGCATATTTGTACATGTTGCCATCATCATTTTCAAAAGGTTTTCTTTCTACTTGAGCCCTCAGGGAAAAGGTGATTTTATGGAACGGGTGAGGAATGCTATGGGAACAGACACACAGGGTTGTAGCCGTTAAATCGGATTCTGTCCAACGACCACAAGCATCTCTTACTTCCTGACCCCAAGGTCATGCGTTACAACGATCACTCCTCGCTCCCTTCGTCTGCTCTCCTGTCTGTGCATGTTTGATCATGTTGTGGAGATCCAGGGTCAAGGTGAAACCAAGTAAAGATACCTGTCAGGGCCAAGGGAGTGAAACTCAAACCCGACAGCGGAAGAGCAGTCAGTACTCTGCATGCCGTCCGCAGTCAATTGCAAGGGCATCTGGGGCAATCTTTTACAAGGAACTGGACATGCTGGTATGTTCATTTCCACCACACCCTTGTCTCCATCTTCTCTCCTATTTCAATGTATTTTAATTTTTGGAAAGCATGATCTATCAACACACACAGACACACATGGGTCTGCTTTAGAACAACTTTACAAACAGTGGTATGTTAGTCTGTGTAGACAAGAGAAACAAATTCATAAACACATGTATATATAGAAGAGGTTTATATATAAGAGGAATAGAACATTGTGAAAGCATCCCAGCTCAGTTCAGTCCAAGTTCATAAGTCCAATATTAGCGCATACATCTGATACCAATCTGTAAGTCCTCTTCAGACTCAGGAAGCACATGCAATGATGCCAGGACAATCTGCCATTGTGTGCAGAGTCTTGTGTATCCATGGTGGTAGAAGCATCTCAGTGCTGGAAAGGGCTCTCTGTGGCTTCTTAAGCATCTCAGCACTGGCAGGAGTCTGTGTGACTTTTCTGGCTTCAGAGGTCTGGTTCCGTCAGCATAAGCTCATGTGGCTTCTCCTCTGCCTCCTCCAGGACTCAGGGTCTATCAGCATGCTGCCATCTTGTCTTGTCAGTAGAGTGTCTCCCAGGGACTGAGTTGATGGTCTTTCATTTCCATGGTGGAAATATCATGAGATTTCCCATAATTCTCAGAGACAGCCATGTCCACACCGAGGTCTCATTGGCTCTCACCAGCTTGACAGGCTAGACTACATCCCTGCCCTCTTAATCAAATTGGCACCAGAGTACATGGCTGCCACAGGTGGTATTTTACCCAGGACCTTTGTTTCTGGCCAGTAATGTTCATGTACAACACATTTCACTTCTGGTCAACAAAGAAGAATTGTGTCAAATCTTAGAAAGGAAAGTTTGCACCCAATACATATTGTATAACTTTGGGAATTATTCTCTTATAAGAAGGAGATCAAAATCCACATTCTGAGATAGGTTTGACCTGATTCTCTGTTTCATCAGTCTAACTTGGTGACTTTGACTTTCATAATGATACAGCTGAGCAGACTATTCTCAATACACCTTTTGTTGCTATCACATGCAGTAGAGGTGATGTTGACTTTCTAATGGCCATAGAGGGCACAGTAGAACTGCAGTCTTTGTGGGAGCAGATGGTCAGGTCTCTTCTCCCATGGGGCTGCTGGTGGATCCAAACCATTGACCTTTCATTAGCAGCCAAGCGCTTAACTATTATTCCACCGAGGATCTTTATTTTGTGCTAACCAATAAACGCAACATTGCTGGCATGATAAACAGCATGGTTGCTCACTTCAACTCTAGCCTAAAGTGCAGTAAAGTGACCAGATTTTAAGCGGGACACCATTGACCAAGGGGAGTGGAGGTCTTGATTTAAAATTTGGCCTATATGGAGCAACAAAAATTTTCAGAAGATGCAAAAATAGTATTGTAATATATATTTATTTTAATTTTAGAATGTCATGGGACATTATTAAATTGTTAAAAAGTGGAACATCTGGTCACCTTACCTTACAGTCTACAGTCCTCCTTGGGCAGGGAATTGTAAGTAACTTCTCAATTCTAATGTTGGTCCCCCCTACCCTCCATGTCCACCCCATACCTGTGGGCATGTTTCTTGCCTGGACCCTGGGAAAGATTTTTCATTCAGAAATTATTCTTTATCATAAAGTCCTAGTTCTCCTCACTCCTCTTAGTCTCCACATGGCAGTCATTCCCCTCTAAGTGTTATTCTTGGATGGAGCTCTTCCATCTGTGGCAGTCACCTAATGTGGTGTCAATTTGAGGACTAAGAGTGTAGGGGTGGAGTCTAGTCTGTCAATCGAGATAATCAATAAAATCTCTTTGTGGGTATAGTTTTCTCCTGAGAATTATGGGAAATCTAGTATTTCCCACTTGGAGGTGAGAGACTTACGACTCAGTCCCTTGGAGACACTCTCCAAGGCACATGACACAAGGCTGACTCCCTGTGAGATATTCCGGAGGAGAAACCACATGGGCTTACCCTGATGGAACCAGACCACTGAAGCTGAAAAAGCGATGTAAAGACTCCTGCCAGTGCAGAGATGTTTGAGAAGCGACAGAGAGGCCCCTGACAGTGCTGAGATGCTTCTAGCACCACTGGATGCACAAGACTCTGCACACTCTGGCCTGTGATTGTTCTGGTGTCATTGCATGTGCCTTGTGAATCTGAAGACTTTATAAACTGGTATCAGACATATGGGCTAATATCAGACTTATAGACTTGGACTGGAATGGGTTGGGATGCTTTCTCATTGCTCCATTTCACTTATATATAAACTTCTCCCTTATATACATATGCATGTCTATGAATGTGTTTCTCTAGTCTACCCGGACTAAAACACCATCTATACCAGAAAAGGGTGCTTCCTGCAATGACACAGGCATGGCAAGAAGAGGAAGCATCCTGTCACTGATGCACATAAAGTTGAAATGATAAAGCCTTATGGATTGCAAGTAAATATATGGTTCATCACAAAACTAATATGACAGTACAAAATAAGATGACTAAAACACAGCATTTTGCATTCTCATCGCCAGTAGGATCATTCTCTCATGGCTCCCAGTTATAATACTGCAAGATTCTTTGGACAAACTATTGAACCATGCCAGACACGTCACAAGAAGATGAATGGCATACAGAAAGTCACTTTACCAAAGAGAACTTATTGATATTCAACTACTTCACAAGGTAGTTTATGATAAAAAAAACCACAGTGGTATAGAAGGCAGTTAATGCCAAGATGGATAGAAGCCATTAGAGAAAAATAAGGCTCTAGGAATGGTCAGAATACCAATCAACACCAACTGAAATGTTTAAACTGATGAAGAACTGGAAGCATTCGTTCAGCTTTGCCCACCCACAAATTTGGAGGACTGGCCAAAGCATGGGAAGAGACATATATTTGAACCCATTTCAAAGAACAATGAATGTGGAAATCAATGAAAAATCTAATTAATGTCCCATGAAAATAAAATTTTGCTGAAGATAGTTCAATGATGATGACAGTAGTACATTGGCAGGGACATACAAAACAAGCATAAATCAATTGTGTTTCAGAGAAAAAAGCTCTGAAAAGGACAGCAAGAACACAGTCTCACTTAGAATAACCACACAAAAGATGAAGTACTTAGGAATTAGCCTAGTCAAAGAGACAAATGTCTACACAAAGAAAACTACAGAATACTATTACAAGAAACCCTAAGAGACTTACACAAATGGAAGAATATCCCATGTTCATGGACTGGAAGACTTAATATGAGCCTGTCAGTATTACTCAAAGTGACTCATAAATACACTGCAATTCTGATCAAAATCCCAACTTCATACTTAAATAGAAGTACTAGTTATCAACTTCACATGGAGAGGAAAGAGACCCATGATACTTCCTCACACCCCCCACCCCCAATTATGATTCCGGTTCTACCTGACAAATCTGGCTGAACTGGAGGATGTACACTGGTACAGGTAGGAACTGGAAACACATGGAATCCAGGACAGAAGAACCCCTTTGGACTGGTGGTGAAAGGGGTGATAAGGGGAAGGTGGCAAGAAGGTGGGGTAGAAAGGGAAAACAAATTGCAAGAATCTATCTATGGTCCCCTTGTTGGGGGACAGACAGTGGAGAAGTGGGTGAGGGAAGACGTTGTATGGTGTAAGATATGACAAAAAATAATAATTTATAAATTATCAGGAGGGAGTAGTTGAGGGGGGAGTGGGGACGGAGGGGGAAAGTGAGGAGCGGATACTAGGGGCTCAAGTGGAAAGCAAGTGTTTTGAGGACAATGAGGGAAACAAATGTACAAAAGTGCTTGACACATGGATGTATGTGTGGATTGTGATAAGAGTTGTATGAGCTCCCAATAAAGTGATTTTTAAAAAATGAAGTAGAACAAAGTAGGAGGCCTCACACTACCTGACCTCAAAACCTATTACTTAGCCACAGTATTCTAAACAACCTAGTATTGGTACAATGATAGATACGTCGACTAGTGGAACAAAATAGAAAACTGAGAAGCAAATCCATCCACCTACATCCAACGGATATTTGAGAAAGGGCCAAAAATATTAATTGTAAAGCCTCTTTAACAAATGATGCTGAAAAAATTGCATCTTGATCTGTAGAAGGATAGAACACGACACAGACCTTACTCCACGCACAAAAGCAAACTTAAGATCAGAGACCTATTTGTAGGTCCCAGAGGTATAAGGATCATCTGTGAGGAAAATAGGACCAAACTATGTACCATAGTAGGAAAGGCACCTATTAAAAATGTAATAAAGAAGCACACTTAGTAGAAGACAAATCAGATGGCTGTGCTTCTAAACTTTAAACATTTAAGTGCATCAAAAGATAAAGGACTAATTTCTAAAATCTATAGAATTCCTCAACACTTTAGTAGGGAAAAACAACAGAAGATAATTCATTAATACTGGACAAGAGATTTGAACATACAGTTCACTAACAAAGAACTCAAATGTCTACAAACACATGAAAAATACCCAAGATGCCCAGCCATCCAAGATTCAAATCAAAACAATGATGAGCTTTTATCACCTTAATGCACAATGATAGCTGTGCTAGTCTGGGTAGACTAGAGAAACAAATTCATAAGCATGCATATGCATATAAGGGAGAGGTTTATATACAAGAGGGACAGAAAATTTAGAAAACATCCCAGCCGAGTCCAGTCCAAGTCCATAAGTCCAATATTTGCCCATATGTCCGATACCAATCCATAAGTCCTCTTCAGTTTCACAAAGCACATGAAATGTTGCCAGGATAATCACAGGCCAGTGGGAGCAGACTCTTGTGTATCCAGTTGTGGTAGAAGCATCTCAACATTGGCAAAAGTCTCCATGGGGCTTTTCTGGTTTCAGAGGTCTGATTCTATCAGTGTAGGCCCATGTAGCTTCTCCTTTAGGATGAATCACAGGGAATCAGCTTTGTGTCTTGTCAGTACAGCATTTCCAAGAGACTGAGTCCATAGTTTCTCAAAATCACGAGATTTCCCAGAATTCTCCGAGAAAGCCATGCCCACAGAGAGGTGTCATTGGTTATCTCCAGATTGACAGGCTAGACTCCATCCCTACATTTCCGATTGTGAAATTGACACCAAAGTACATGACTGCTTCAATAGCCCCACAGAAAGAACAGACAAATAGAAAACAATAAATGATGGAGAGGAGATGGAGAGATTGGAACTCTTATATGAGGGGGTACCCCAAAAAGCCAGATTTTTTTTTACAGCTATGTATTTGCAGTTTTTTTTTTTAACAAAACAACATTATCACCTTCAAAATACTTTCCATGACAATATACTTGTCAAATCTGTGATTCTATTCTTGGAAATATCTTTCAGACTCATGTATTTAGATGGCTGACACACCTCCCTGTTTTTTTTCTTCACCTCTTCTACATAGTCAAATCACTGTCTTGTCATGTCCCTCAAACTTTGCAGAAGCAAAAAGAAGTCAGATGAAATCAGGTTAGGTGAGTCTGGTGTGTGGGGCAAGAGAGGCATGCTGTTTTTTGTCAAAAACTAGTTCTCTGAGATGGTTGTGTGAGAGGCGCATTGTGGTGACAAACACAGTTCCCTGTCTGTAAGGGTCTTATGTCATATACCGTTAAGTGATCTTTATAGAACCTCTAAGTAAAAAAGCTTGTTTAACAATAGTCTGACCTGGTGGAACAAACTCCAAATGCACTATCCCCCTCACATTAAAAAATAAGTAAGGAAACAAACAAGTGAGTTTTATCTTGATCTTTGATTTCACTTGGCAAGTTTTTTGGGGGGCCAGGTGACTATGGTGGCTTGACTGATGTTTGCTTTCAAGGACATATGAATAGTACTATGGCTCCCTGTAATGACCTTGAAAAAAATGCGTTCTTTTTGGAGCTGTTCTTTCAAAGTATGACATGTTTCCGATGGATGATCTTTGTCCTGCTCATTCAGAACTCATGGCAAAAGTTTCACAGCACCCCTTTTCATTCTCAAATCTTCCATTAAAATTTGCTGAGCTCAAGAGTGAGAATTGTGCTGTGATGAGCATGGGAGAGCATATGTCTGTTTGTGTTTTGTCTCTTTACTTCTTTGGGGTACAGACCCAATAAGAAGCATTGCTGGGTCTCATGGTATTTTTATTCTTAATTGTTTTTCCTAGTACACTTTCCACATGACTTGTGCTTCTTTTAAAAGACCACCAGTCGTGGACAAGGGAGTATCCACCCTAAAAAGATAATTGCACTGGATGGAGTAGAGCTCGCATAGGATGCATTTTTCTCAGTAGGGGAGCGTCTCGCTTACATTGCCCATGATTAATCCCCACTAGACATCCTATGCCCTTCTCTCCATTGATTTTAGTTCACTGTTCCCTTGTCCCTAGGTTGGTTGACTCAAATGCCACCCCCACCCCAATTCACTTCTCCCACCTCTGCTTCTCCCCTGTCCACCCCATAATGGTCTGTCCTGTTGTTTTCTTCTCTGAATTTTTTTTATCCCATGTATCTTATCTAGATAGACATGCAGAGAAATTAATAAGTGTAAAAACTAGGCCAAGCCAAATGAAACAACAAAGAAAGACAGAACCAACAAAACAACAACAAAAGTCAAAAACAAAATAACAAAAAGAAAGCCAATGAAAAAAAATGAAAAGCCTATAAATAGCTCCAGATCTGTTTTTGACCTTTAGGATGTTTTCCAGTTGAGTCTGATGGGGTCCCACACTCTGTCCCCCAAATCTGCTTTTGGTATTCCTCAGGGATTTCATCACTTTGCTCCCCTTGCTGCTCTGTTGCATGACTTAGAGCTTCACCCCTGTGTGATGGGCATCTGCTTCCCATTTGATATTTTTTTGGGCCCGTATAAAAATATCAGTTGTCTGTATGCTGATGTTTTTATTTCTGGGTTTTCAACTTTTTTCCATTGCCCCCAGTGTCTGTCATTATACTAGTACCACACTGTTTTGACCACTGTGGCTGTGTAACAGGGCAGGGGAGGTAGAGGGAAGAAATAGGGAGCAAATCTCAAGGGCTCAAGTGGAAAGAGAATGCTTTGAAAATGATGATGGCAGCATATGTGCAAATGTCCTTGATACATGGGATGAAGATAGGGAATGTGATAAGAGATGTAAGAGCCCTCAATAAAAGCATTAAAGAAAAAGGTCCTAAAGTCTGGTAAGGCAAGCCCTCTCACTTTGTCCTTCTTCTTGCAGAGTTCTCTACTAATTATGGGCTTCTTCCCTCTCCATATGAAGTTGGTAATCAGTTTTCCAGTTCTTTGAAGAAGGATGATGGTATTCGTATTGGGATAGCTTCAACCTTATATACTATCAGGTTGTATATTATATATAACCTTATATACTATGTTCTATAGACAACTGGGACTCCAGAGTTTGTCCTTTCAAGACCACACCATAAGAATACAATTTGGAAACTATTGAACACAGTGGTCTTTACCTTCAACACACCTCTAGATGATTAAAGGATCTGACCTACTCCCTTGGATTTACGAATGAAATGCCCTGGCATGAAAAGAAGTGGGTGATGAGTATCCCAGATATGGATTTGGAAGTCATTGGATGTTGGGTCAAATCTCTTACATCAAGGATACCTGGTAAGCAGTATCTTAAAGCTGGCCTATATTTGCTCTTCTATGCTCTGTTTGGTTTCTCATGACGTCTCAGTCCAGTGGCATAGTTCTGTCCTAGTGAAAGAGTGCTATTGTAAGCTTTGCCCTATATCCAGCCACTAGAAAGTTGTTTATTATGTTTTATTGACTATACAAGGACTTTGAACTGGGTGGATTGTAACAAACAATAGATAACATTTTGAAAAATGAGGATTTCATGCTCATGTGTAACCTGCATATAGACCAAGAGGCAGTCTTTTGAACAGAACACAGAGATTCAGAATGGTTTAAAATAAGGAAATGTGTACCTATGGATGTATCCTTTCACCATCATTTTTCAATCTGTATTTAGAGCAAGTAATTTGGGAATCTTTACTGTATCAAGCAGAATCACACCTCGAAAATGGAGAAGAACTCTTCAACAAATTTGGAAGAATGCTGAAAGAGGTCTTGAAGATTTTATTTAGGCAGTGCAAATACGACAGCCTCCAATATGGATTTCACATCAAATGAAGCAGAAATTCTCACAAATGGAAAAAGATCCATATCCAAGACTGCCGCAATCCAAAAATCAAATGACATTGCATTGGGCAAATCTGCTGCCCAAGGTCTCTTCAACATGTCAAAGACAAAGATGCCATTTGGAGGACTAAAGTGTGCCTGCCTCATATACACATGCATGCTGAGCAATGAATAAAGAAGGATTCCCTTGGAATTATGCTATGGACATAGCATTGAATATATCATCCACCACCAGAAGAATCTGTCTTAAAAGGAGGTACAGATGGAGTACACCTTAGAAGCAAAGATGGTGAGACTTTGTCTCGTGTATTTTGGACACGTTATCCGGAGAGACCATTCTCTTTAGAAGGACCCCATGCTTAGTAAGGTAGAGGAGCAGCAAAATGGAGGAAGACCCTCAAGGAAACAAATCCAGAGAGTGGTTGCAATAGGGGGCTCAAACATAGCAACTGTGGATAACAGATCAGACTGATAAGCTTTCTATTTAGAGGTTTTGAAAATATTGCATAATGTAAAGAAGAAGGCCTCATTTGTGGCAGACAGGGGGACTGTTTTTGCACCATGGCAATGCACCTGCCCAAGCAGCCATCTCAGTGTGCCATTTCTTGGCAAAAAAACAGCATGCCTCTCTTGATCCATGCACCTAACTCACCTGAACTTGCTCTGTGCAACTTCTTTTTGTTTCCACAAATGAAGAGGACAGTGATTTGATGACATAGAAGAGGTGAAGAAAACAACGAGGGAAGTTCAGCCAGTCATCCAAACAGATGAGTGTGACAAATGTTTCCAAGAACAGAATCACATATTTGATGTGTAATTGAGAGTTCTTTGAAGGCGATAAGGTTGTTTCATAAAATGCATAGCCTTGAAAAAATTCTGGGTTTTTTAGGTGTGTGATAGAGATATAGAGATCACATGTCCTTATTTCTATGGAACTTTCAGTGGGTGGTATTAGGAAAACTCTGACCCATTGAGTCTTCCAGAAGCTTTGGCCTCCTAACCCTCTGGTACTCTATGAGGGCTGAATTACTGATAGACTCTTTGCCAGCAAAAATCCTAGTAGTCACCGAGTAGTGAATAAAAGTTAAAAGGCTCACCATATTTGTGTCAAACAAGTCCAGATTATAAAATATGTGAGGAATAAAAGATTCCTCCGTGTCTGTTCTTAGGACCCTGTGAACACTAGCTCATTTGAGTTGAGGTCTCTTTAGCAGGGTGCAGTTCACAGCTTTTGGTTATTAGGGTATCCTAAACATTCTTTTCTACAGGTTGTGCAAGACTCAGTCAATATTTACATATAATGATAGTTCTCATCAGGGCACAAGGGCTTAAATAGTTATGAAATGATTATACGTCGCAACCCATCTACAAGCAGGATTTTAATTATCATCATCATCAACAATAACAAACATTTATGGAGGAGTTGCCCTGTGCCCTGATTGAATGAACAAATTGCTCACCATTGCTTCCTGTTTCTATAAACATTTGCTTATGTTCAATCTCAATCAGATCACAAAGGTACCAGCCTAAGACACCTGGCGATTTTAGGAGATGAATTGCTTTCTTCCAGTCTGCGGAGGTTTTGGCAGACTTTGGCATGTGTAAGTTTTGGCTTGAACTGGCAGGGCCCAGTGAGAAGTTTGGTCTACAGGACAAATGGATGCTCGGCACAGTCCACTCAGAGCCTGCCAGGTGAGGCCCCTGGAGATGTAAGCCTCCCAGTCCTACGTAGTTGTCCTGTCTGTCCAGTAGCCCTTTTGCTCCATTGCCCTGTGGTCTTCCCTTCTTGTTTGTCCCTTGTGTGTTGCTTGCCTGTCTCATAGAGGCCCCTGGGTGAAAGAGATAACTTCTGATCCTACCTGTCTTCAGAAGCCCTGAAGCATGTTCTGGATGCTGGCTTTGAGCTGCAGCACTGCCTCTCTCTTGCATCTCAGCGCCCCCCTGCTGGCATCCAACTGGCCATCCCTTTGGTTGCTGATGGGTGACTTTTTTTTTCATCCAATCCTGTCCTCTACTGATGTGAGACACAGACACTCTCCCACAACAGCAATGAACAGGAAGCCCCCTAGAGACATGGCCTGTTGACACCCATAATTGTCCCTCGCTTCTCATACTTAGTCAGTGTCTCTGGAACTGAGGTATGTAGAGGATGACTCCTATTATTTTCCTCTCAAGTGACTTCTTGCCTCATTCTCAGACTGGGAAGTCAAAGGAGATCTCTCCTGCTTGTTTATGAGATCCTTGTGATTGGGGCCTTGGCTGATACCTCAGGTTTTGTTTCTTCTCCAAGTCATTTCCATCCTGCCCCATTGAAGCAGAAAGGGGGTGGCATAGGGACTGGCCCTTCTTTGCCTCAGGTCAGGTTTGCAGTCTCAGAAAAAAGCAGAAGCTCTTTCTTGTTAGTGAATTTCTGAGTTCTGGCAATGGTCTTCCTGGCTAGGAGCTGGAGGATTTGAACCCACCCTCTGTGCCTCAAGAGACAAGCCCGCCCAGTCTTCTGTGTTGGAAAGGTCACAACCCAGAAAACCCTATGGGGCAGCTCTACTCTGCACACAGGGGTCACCATGAGCTGAACTGACTCAACTTGACAACAAACAGTAACGAGATGAAACAACCAGTTCTGGTGAGAGATAGGTGTCCCCAGCGTGGGGAGAAAGAAGGAAAGAGAAGAGGGGGAAATGGTTCAGCCTGGACTGAGAGGGGTCAGAGTGACTAGTCTCATCACTAGTGGGAAGTACATAGCCCTTCAGTGGCTGGTAGAACACTCCTCAGTAAGGAGGGTTATCTGATGGTCTTCGTGGTCAGGGGCTTCCATCTTGCTACAGGTTTGCTGAGCGTCATGAGCAGGAATGCCAGGAAAGAAGCTGTCACATGGCCATATCCCATAGACCTGTGACTGCATGTGTCACCCAGCATCTCAGGGCCAGTGGGGCCTCTTTTACATTTCATGCTGTGTACGGCTCAGGGGAGCACAGGGCTGCGTTCCCAAGTAGTTAACAGGCTCAGCTGCAAACCGAAAGGCATCATTGAAGAAATGTCCAGAAATCTGAAGGAAAAGAAAAAAGGCCCCAATTCTACCTTACAAATCTGACTACACCAGAGGATGTACACTGGTACAGATAGGAACTGGAACCATGGGGAATCCAGGACAGATGATCCCTTCAGGACCAGTGGTCAGAGTGGCAATACTGGGAGGGTGGAGGGAAGCTGGAGTAGAAAGGGGAAAACTGATTATAAGGATCTACATATAACCTCCTCTTGGGATATGAACAAAAGAAAAGCGGGGGCAGGGAGATGTCTGAAATGTGCAATATGACAACAATAATTTATAAATTCCCAAGGGTTCATGAGGAAGGGGGGAAAGGAAGAAGGGGAAATATGAGCAACTAATACCAAGGGTTGACATAGAAAGCAAGTGTTTTGAGAATGATGAGGGTAACAAATGTATAGATGTGCTTTGCATACAATAGATGTATGTATTGATTGTGACAAGAGTTGTATGAACCCCCAATAACATGATTAAAAGAGATTTAAAAAATTAAAAAATTAAACATGCATCATATAACCTAAAAAAGGGGGGGTCCTTGAAAACTCAATAAATACAGTTCTATTCAGACACGGTCATAACATAGATTTGAGTCAACAGGAATGGACTTGGTAAGATCCAAGTGCCTTTGGTTGACCTGGGGGCAGTGGGCACTTCAAACATGACTCAGATAGCTTTTCCCAGTAGTCAGGGGGTGGAGCTTAGAATTTGACTTAGGTCAATGGCAAGAGAAATAAAGAGGGGTAACATGTCTTGCACACTCTGGCACCGAGGGACTGGCCATGGTCTTACCCTCCATACAGTCACTGCCCCTCCCCGCGGCAGCCGTCACAGGTGAAATCACTCCCATCTTGCTCTGCGACGCTCTTGTTCCTGTTGTCAGCATGCCCGATGGAAAACTTTTGTCGAACCCTCATCATGTAAGACTGGGTGAAAGTTCAGGAATCCACCCTCCAGATTCTGCATTCGGAAGGTGGTGGTGGTTTGGTTTTGTTTTCTGATTATTTTATTGTGATGCACAGTCTACGTTGGAGTCATGCAGCAGGTCGGACTTGTGTATGAGAGGCTTGCTCGGGGGTTTAGCCGAAAGGGAGGGGACACGGATCACACGCCGCAGAACAAGTGGGAGTACCATGGCTCGGATGATGAAATCAAGCTAAACTTTCCATTGGAGAAGGTAGATGTATTTATTATTCACTAGCACTGGCTGGCTGATGCCTCCTTCTAGTGGCTGTCCACAGAGCCCCAGATGACACGGAAATTGCTAGCAAGGAGAACCAGGGCTATTTAAGCTCCCTAGGGTGGATCCCGGGACGGAAACGCAATAGTGACAGCTCTCTATATTCCAACTCGAAGGATTCTGCACTTGATAGATGCCCGTTACTGAGACGAGAGGAGGCCTGGAGACAAGACTGCTTTTGGAAGCCTTTGAAATTCTAGACTCGAGTATGGAAATCATAGGAGCCCGCAAGGGCTTGTTAAAACGTCTTTCTTTACTAAGGAAGCTGTGGGTCGTGTGGACTGACAGCATGGAGCCCGCTGCCTAGAACTCCTGGTGACTCCGTGCACAGTGAAGCAAATGTTGTCCAGCCCGGCGCCAGCCCGGTCATTTATTCTTCTCCATAAGGTTTTCATAAGCAGATCTCCAGGCCTTTCTTCCTTGTTCCGTTTTGGACTGGAAAACTCTACAGATTGAAGCTTGCACTGCCTTACAGCAAACACACACCTCGCCCCCGCTGATGGAGGGGTGGCTGCAGCACATGAGGTGGATCGCTGCGGATGGGAACCTGGGTCTCCCACGTGAAATGCCATGAATCCTCCCGCAGACCCATTCCTGCCCTCCATGTTTTGGTACTGATCTTGTGGTGCTGGATCTGGATCTTCCAGCATTCCTCTGCTGGTGACTTCCCCGCGTAGAAGACACCTCTTTGCGTCCTCTCTTTCTAAACAGATTTTTTTTTTTTTTAAGAAACAAAAGGGAATCGGTCAAACCCTGACTATCCAAAAAGAGTCGGTTCATCACCCAAGTGGTGCCCCTCCGAGGAGACTTGAGCTCCACAAGGTTTTCAGCGTCTGACTTCTCCAAAGCAGTGCAGTCTTTCCTCAGAGGGACCTCTGGGTGGATTCAAACCAGAGTTCTTTTCTACCAAGGCTGTTAAGTGTTGGCCTCATCCAGAGATTCCTGAAGAAAACCAAGGCCAGGGACATCAAGCCCTGCAGGGTTTACCACGATGGAGAAAGACATGGAAACCCATGGTGACCTACCTAGTCAGCTCCAACTCACAGCGGCCCATTGAGGCAGGGTGAGTCCCAAGGAACTCTCCAAGACCACAACTTCTTACGGAAGCAGCCTGCTCCGGCTTTCTCCCCCAAGGCTGCGGGTGGTCCAAGTGCCGGCCTGCAGCTAGCAGTCCAGTTTAACTACTACCACCAGAGCTCCGGGTAAAGACATTGAACTTACAAAGTAACCACGCAATTATCCGATCACGCTAGCAGACGTCAAGCCTGACGGCTCGTCCCCCAGTATGCTTTAAATTGTTGGGTGTAGATTAATGTGTTTGAGAAATTCACAAGAGGGTTAAAGTATAATCACTTTCTATTGCTTTATTTAAGTCATAAAAAAGATTAACATGTACGAAGCTTAGCTGAAATTACAGGGGCAAAGCTAACAAGAAGCAATTTTGCTTTTGACAGATTCCCTTCCTTCCTTCCTCTACTCATTCCAGATGGAGGGTAATGTAAACTTTATATCAGAGGAATAAATGCCTATTGATTGATTAAACATTGATGATGGCGCTCTGACTCCATCTGTACACGAAAGGGGCTCTTTTCAAAATTAACCCTTTTAGGCTCTGATGGAAGCACCAAAGCTGGAGTCCTGAATTTTGGAAGCCAGACTGCCCACAGCTGTGCAATTATGCAAACTAGCCTGTTTTGCAGACCTCATTTGCATGCAATGGTAAAAAGCTACTTTTGTAATTTAGTTTAGATACAATGCACATTGGAATACTGTCATTGACTTCATCTCTTTGAGGGGCACGTGGCGCATTGCAATTACCAGAGACCTTCCTTTTGCTCCCCAGAAGTCTGATTGTCGTTGAGAATAAGTTCACTGTAAAGGAGTCTGCCAGATAATCCAAGGACACCTTTTTCCTTGAAGATTTTTTTTTTTTTGCTCATCTAGACAGTCTTTCTGGCCTGATGAAAAATGTATGCATTCTCTTCCTTGAAGCTAGAGGAGAAATTGAATGAGGCCTCTGTACATACTTTGCGTGGCAGCTTTTCTATACTGCAGGGTCCCTCATTGGGCTTGTGATGCTGGACCAGGAGAATGACCCTTGCTCTAGACACGCTCTTCCATTCCCCCATGTTTCTGAGTTTCCAGTCCTAAGGAAAAGGAGTCCTGGTGACACGGTGGTTGCCCGTTGGGCTGCTAACTGTAAGGTCAGCAGTTCAAAACCACCATCTGCTCCTCAGAAGAAAGATGAGACGTGCTGTTCCTGTGAAGTGGTACAGCCACTTCCACCCTGTCCTGCAGAGTCACTGCGAGTCAATGGAATCAGCTCGTGGGTCTGATTTTTGGTTGGAGTCCTAAATACCTATTGATTGGTCTGCTTCTGAGGTCACTGAGTGGTTCCGCAGTAGAATTCGCCTCACAGTGGTTGCAGCAATGGGTTCAAACACATGAGCAGTTGTGAGGATGGTACAGGACAGGGCAGCATTGTGCTGCATCACAGTGAGATGGAAACAGCTCAACGGCACGGACCAACAACAACACAGGAAACCCAGGCTTTATTTCTAGCCCATGCCCCAAACGTACAGCGACCATTCGCCAGTGGAGGCTTGAGTGTTGTTACAATGCTGAACAAGCTTCAACAACATTTCAAGACTAAATAGACAGTTCTGGCAATCTGCTTCTTCTTCTTCTTGTTCTTCTTTTGTATATAGGGGAGAGATTTATATACACGAGGAATGGAACATTGAGAAAGCATCCCAAGCCAGTGCAGTTCAAATCTATAAGTCCGTTATCAGTCCATATGTCTGATACCAGCCTATAAAGTCTTCTTCAGACTCACAAAGCACATACAATGACACCAGGACACTCATAGGCCAGTGGTTGCAAAGTCTTGTGTATCCAGTGGTGGTAGAAGCATCTCAGCACTGGCAGGGGGCTCTTTGTGGCTCCCCCAGTGTCCAGGGCTCAGGGTCTATCAGCATGCCACCATGTGTCTTGTCAGTAGAGCATCTCCATGAGACTGAACTGAGGGAGCACAATCGACTGGTAAGCGTCACCCAATGAAATCTCTGTGGATCACCATGGTTCAGTCTTCTGATCGTGGAGAAGGATGGTGCAGGACCAGGCAGTGTTTAGTTATGTTCTATACTGTGAGCACCACGTGTCAGGGATCGACTCTGTGCTGGCACTTAGCAAGAGGTTTATTCCGCTGGACATGAATATCAAGGGAACAGGGATATGCCCTAACAATTCCATGTTCTACTCCTCAACAACTCACTATGCACCCACTAGGAGCAAGGTATTGTATGAATCGTGAGGAAGCAGGACTTTATGAGGCGCAGACCTCACACTTTGAGTGGAGTTGGGAGAATAAGATCTGTATGGTGGTATTGGGACATGCCATGCAGTGGATTCTGACTCAGAGAGACCCTGTGGGACATAATAGAACTGCCTCATGGGGTTTTCTAACCACAATCTTTCTGGATGTGGATTACCAGCTCTTTCTTCTGTGGAGTGGCAAGTGGGTTTGAGTCACTAATCTTTGAGTTGGTTAAGACCATTTGGTTTGGCTGTGGCTTTAGCATCACCAGTGCTCATTAAAATGTGTAGACATAGACCCAAGCACAAGGGAAACAAAAATAACTGTTATGATGGTGGGTACAGGAAGGCAGAAGGCAGATATTCAGGGAAGAGTGAAATTCATTGCTAGACTGTATATTGTTAACATGAATTATATTGACAATAATATTATGCATGAATTGATCCAAACATTTTCCATACCACCTGTTTTCTAAATCAGGATTTCTTTTTATTGATACACAACACATGGGATGAGCATGACACAAATTACTTTTAGACATGCTGTCATCCAAGATTTAGGATTTCCTTCTTGGACAAATTTCAAGTCCTAGCTTCCTGTTCTTGTAATGAAGTTGTTTCATAGAGCCTAATGTGCAGGTAAATAGCTAGGAGTCAAGTGGTTGTAGATCCCTAACAGGCAAGGATACAGGACTTCAATATCCTTAAATCAAAATCAGATTAGTGTTGAAAGAGACACCTCTAAGTTTTCAAGAAGTGTGATCTAATACATTGGATAAAATATTGGATGTGCTTTCCAGTTATTCCTCTTGGCCATTGGGTGTTCACTTAACAGGTCTATATTTTCATTTTCAAAGCAATAAAATTCAGATAATTTTATCCTGGCACCTATTATGAGAAACAAGTAATATGTAAGATCTTTAGAATCTTTATGCTTAAAAACCATTATATGTTCAACATTCAGGTCTAATAATGCTTTTTTTAAAAGGTAAGTGAGCTTATCAAAATAGCATCATGAAAATAATAAATGTATACTAATATTTTTAAATTGTATAACTTGTGTTTAATTATTGCACCATTTTTAAATTCATGCTTCTCGCGCCCCCCCCCCACCCCGGTCAAAGAATTGAAATCATTTGAGCTCAGACTTGCCTTTAAGACAGAGAGCAGACCCTCTCTGCACCAAAATGGGGAGACAGCCTTCACCATGAACTGATTTCTTTCAGAAGATAACTTGCTCATGACACTTGTGGGGACTCGAGATGAAATAGTTTTCAATAGACTTCTGGCTCTGAAATGGGTGTGGTGCATCCTCCACCCCCACCCCAGCTCATGCCTTTGGCACAAAACAAACTTCAGTTGTTGGCAGTGTAAAGAACAAAAATCTGCCAAGTCATTGTCTGCCCTTGCAGCAGATAGAGAGTCCAATCAACATTTGCTTGACATCATTCTATGGCAAGGTAAGAAACAAAACATCTTGGGACACAACTTGTACACTATTTCTAAGAGTTCAGAGAACAAAACTTTCATGGTGACATTGACTTCTCAAGATGAATTCCTTTTTTTTTTGGGGGGGGGGGCATCACTGCTTTCCGGTGGTGGGAGTAGGAGGCCCAGCCCCACTGCTGGAATTGAACCTCCGTCCCAATGGGCTGCAGTCCCGCGCACAACCACTGTGCCACCGGGGCTCAGCCCGATGAATTCCTACCAACTCGAGTCTCAGTGGTTAACTTCACCCTTTGTTTCCCTGTTTTCTGAACAAGTTGGAAGATACCAGATGGGCCTTTACCCTGTACCCCATGCTATATGGTTTTCTGCTATCTGGGCCTTTTTATTTGGTCAATGGTCTGTGGAGCCAAGGAGATGTGTCCATTTCCTTCTTTGTAGACCA
This sequence comes from Nesogale talazaci, assembly GCA_004026705.1. Taxonomy (NCBI): domain Eukaryota; kingdom Metazoa; phylum Chordata; class Mammalia; order Afrosoricida; family Tenrecidae; genus Nesogale; species Nesogale talazaci. Next base: position 10,757 of record PVJH01023704.1, on the reverse strand, counting down.
TTCTGTGAGCACACTTTGGATTGACACCAGATTACTCTGACCCATGGCAACTCACAGGTAGTGCAAATTCTTGGTTGTGAACCAAACAATTAGAGGTTCAGATCTACCCAATGGCACCAAGAAGAAAGGCCTAGCAATCAAATTCTGAAAAGCCAGCAATTACACGCCCTGTGGAGCCTAATTCTACTCTGACCATGTGGGGTTGACCATGAGTCAGGGTTGACTTGATGGCAATGAATACACCAGGGGAGTTAAACCAGATGTTATCCCATTGGTTACAAGTCATAGGTTTGTCAAAGTTGAACTGTGCTCATGAGGCTTTCTGGGGTTGAATTGTTTGCAAATCCCTCACAAAGCCTTTCTTCAAGGATGTCAGTAGGAAACTCAAACATCCAAAGGTTGGGTAGAAACATATTTGAAGTGCCTACCCAGCAACATAGAACTGGGTTTATTCTCCCTTTTGATTCTCTACAATTATTGTTTAGCATTCCTTTCCAATGTTGGGTTGCTTTTCCCCATTTACCCACCACACTCATGAACAGAAAGAACAGTGCCTCTTCTGAAAGCTAGCTGCTCCCCTTCCCCTGGTCTTGCCTCGATTTTTCCAGTAAGGCTCTCCTCATTTCTGTGGAGGACCTGTGGATTTATTGAATCTTGTCTCAGTGTTATACAACATCAAGTGGATGGTTTTCTCCCTTCCACCCTTCTTGAATGAGTGACCCCAACTAACGTGAGGTCATCTCTTTCAGCTGGTTCTTATAAAGTGCACATAAGGGGGGGGTGATATATGATTCATGGATGGAAGGCCGATTTTTTACTCCTTTGGGAATTATTCTCTAAAGTTTGTTTACTTGGTGTTTTTTCTTCTAGTAGTGAATGTATACAATATTTGTCCATTTGTGGTGGACTTACTACACTCAGCATAATGGTCTCCAGGTCCTTCCATGGTCATGCAGTGCTTCATCACTGTGTTATTATAGATGCATAGTGTTCCATTGTGTGTATGGACCACAGTTTCTTTATCCATTCTTCCACTGTTGGGCATTTGGGCTGCTTCCAGTTCCTTGCTATTATGAACTGTGCTGCCATAAACATCGGAGAGCATAGATCCGTTGTGTCTCATTTCTTTGGGGGGGGGGGATATGCCAAATAATGATATTGCTGGGTCATCCAGGATTTCAATTTCCAGTTTCTTTACATATCACTATATCATTTCCCATAGCAGCTGGATGTATTCATAAGTTCCACCAACAGTATATACTCGGTCCAGTCTCTCCACATCTTCTCCAGTATTTATTGTTTTCTGGGTTTTTTGGATTGGTCTAGCATGGTGGGTATAAGGTCATATCTCATTGAGGTTTTAGTTGGGATCCTCTAGATGGCTAGTGATCTTGAGCATTTCTTTCAGGTGTTTGTGAATCATTTGTGATTTATTTTTGGTGAACTCTCTTTCCCCCACTTCTTAATTGTGTCACTTTTTATTTTCTTATTGAGCTGGGGTAGAGTTCTATAAACATTTTGCCATTGTCTGAAGTGTCCTTGATAAGATTTTTTTCCTAATCTGCAGGCTCTCATGTTCCTCTTTTGATATCCATAGATGACATAATTTCAGCCAACATCCTCATATTTCTCAAGTTTTCCCCTGGCTTTGGGTCCTCACAGGCTCTCCTTCTGTTCAGAATAATTCTTCCTTCTTGCCTCCTATGATAAGCATTGTCACCTCCTCCTAGAAGTCTGCTCCCAAACACCCTTTCCAGGCTGGTTTCCTGTTTTCATCCTTGACTTCGCACATACTGTTGGACCTTGGACAAAGTGCATAACCTTTTGAGACTCAGGGTCCTTATCTTTAAATGGTATGTTTGTGTGATAATAATAGCTCCTCCAGCTATGGAGGGAATCGTGTGAAACAAGGCATGGAAGGTCCTCAGTGCCATGCCTACTAAGTGTACCTGCTGTCATTAGTTGTCCGAGAGCAAAGTTCCAATTTGGAGAGGACTTTTGTCAGTCGTAAGGCTTTCACTGGCTAATTTTTGGAAGTAGTTCACCTAACTCCTTTCTAATCCATCCTAGTCTGGCAACTCCCCTGGAACCTGTGTAGCATTAGAACAACTTGTAAGCCCCAGCCAGGTAGGGGCTGGGCTTCAGATGCACGGGTTTGCAATGAGACAGGACCTCTTACTTTACCCTTCTAGCGTACACCCATTGTTCCTGTATTAATTACGACTTATAGTGACCTGATGGGACAGAGTAGAACTGTCTCCAGAGGGTTTCCAAGACCATCATCTTTACAGAAGCAGGCAGTCACATTCTTCTTCCATGGAGGAACTATTGGGTTTGCACTACCGACCAAAGGATTATCAGCTGATTGCTTGAGCATTCTTCTAGGACTCCTGCACTTGAGTTCCTTTCCGTCATTGAGGCAATTCTCACTCTTAGTGACCATAAATAGGGTGTCCGAGATGAAAAGTCTTCACAAGAGCGGGTAGCCTCATCTTTCCCCTGCATAGTGGCTGGTGGATTTGAACCGCCTAACTTGCAGTTAGCAGTCCAGGACCTAACCCCTAGCACACCAGGACTCTTTCTGCTAGCAAATTGTAGTCACTTAATAGTGTGATTGGTCTCAGCTTCAGAGAGACCCATTTCCAGAATCATCTTTAGCAAGGAGGCCTGAAGGAAGTCTGTGTGCACGTTGGGAGAGAAGAGAGGTGAGTGGCTGCTGAGACATTTGTTGCCCCCCACCATGAGGACAGTTAAGAGTCATCTCTACTGAAGGTCTTCGGGCTCTCCAGTAGCTTTAGGACTGGAGATGGAAATGGTTGTTCTTGATAAGAGCACCCTGCCTGGTGTGGGGCGCTAATTCCACCACGGCCGTACTGGTCATCTCCTTCCATTTGCCCGGGGATTGTCCTACACTAACCAGGAGGGTGCAGGGAAGATAATGACCCTCATTTGTATCAGTTAGGGTCTCAACCTGCGCTGAAATGTCCTTCATTAGGCTTGTAAACGGCATTTATTTTCATTACTCAGACACTTGCAGAACTGTGGCCGCTGCTGCCCTTTTCTGGAGAGTGCTTCCTGCCAGGCTCTTGCCCTCGGTGGGAAATGCATCTCCTCATTTCTTCCTGTGCCACTAATTCTATTTTTACAGAACATATGCTCTCTTCATCACTCACAGCCACACGGTCCCGAGCCCTGCCTACTCATGGGGGGCCGGGCTGGGAAAGATCAGGCCCACCTGCTTTCACACGTCAGCCGACAGGTCGACTGGTCACCATCGCGTCCGCTCTGATGTGCCAGGTGTGGGAGAGCAGAACCGGGCCCTGTGGGGCTTTTTTCATGACTGGTGTTCCGGTAAGTAGGCTGCCAGACCTTTCTTCAGAGGCACCTCTGGGTGGACTTGAAACTCCTGGCATTCAGTTAGCAGAGGGGTATGTTAACTGTTGGCCTTACCCAGGGGTTCCTGCTTCCAATCACCATCTCATAATAGCACACCTCGATTGCTGAAGGTGGGAGCTTTTAAAAAACACAGTTCTGGGGTGACAGAGGGTGGGGGCAGTCTGCCCCCTTCAGATCAGTGAGAGGGGAAATCTTTGACTGGGAAAGCACCAGCTTCCCAGCTTAGGAAAGTCAGACAACTAACGAACGAGGAGCACGGGCTGTGTGCCCAAGTTTGTGGACCACCTTTCCCTCTGAGGAAAGACAGCGGCAAGCTGTGCCCATGGACTTGAAAGCTGTAGCTTCATTTATAGCCATCAGGAAGAAAGGGCTTGGGTCCCGGAAAGGTGCTGGTCTCCAGGAACTGGTGGAGAGCAGTCTCCTGTGTACTTTCTATCACACTGGAAGCTCCCCAGGCAGTTGATAACTGCCCAGGGCCCCTGCTGAGCCCGGCGGCATCTTTGAGAACTGCCCTGGAGGAAGGACTGTGTCCTTCAAGGTGCCATTGTGGAGGAAACCCGTAGCTGGTATTTACTACAGGCCTGGCTCCCACGTGGCCCTCTCACAGTGACAAATGTGATTCTGCTAGTAACTATTTTGGTAAATGAGTCATATTGTAGCAATCTTCATGAATTAAAGATAATTATATTTTTCCTCAGCTAGCACTGGTGAAGAAAACGCTCTCATTCTCCAATTAGCTCTCTTTTCATTCTGGTCTGTATCCAAAGGACCTGCCCCATAATTTTAACCTTGTTTCTTACTCCTTTATTCCTTTAGATTTTGTTTTATTTTTTGTTTTGTTTTCTTATGGGGAATAGACAGAGCCCAATATATACCAATTCAAGGCTTCCTAAATGTGCCATTCGGTGACCTCAAAGTACAGCCTTTTTCACTTCCATGGGTCTCTGTGTTCTCTGGCTTGCTTGTGGGCCTACTTCTTCTTTTCCACATTTGTAGAAAGCTACTTCATTGAATTAAAGTGGGCTTGTTCACAGGGCCAGGGAAAACTTTTCTGTTCATAAACCATCACATGAATTTTTCAGTCAGCCAAGGGAAGGTTCATATCTCACCCGTCTTCTAGTACTTAAAGTCTTCCTTAGTGAAGTTCTCCTAGACTTGAGATCGCATGATTATTTACAACAGCTGCTCTTTTTAAGCATCTGCAACAAAAACTCTGCCAACAGCTCTCTCTACATTAAATCCCAGCAGGTCACAGCAAACCCATGGATTTGTCAAACGGAACTCTTAGCTCCATTTGACAAATGAGGAAACTGAGGCTTACACAGACTGAGTACCATGGAGTCCATTCTGACGCCGTGACTCAACAGGACAGATTAGAGCTGATCCTGTGGCTTTTCCAGGTGTAAATCTTTACGAGAGCAGAGTGGTTCATCTGTCTTCCAAGGAGCTTGCAGTTAGCAGCCTCACATATAAGCCACTACGCCTGTAGGGCTCCATAAGACAGCTAGAGAGAGGAAAAAAAAAAAGGCATCTAGAAAATCATTCCACTTTTATACCCAGATCAGTGGTTCTCAACCTTCCTAATGCCTCAACCCTTTCATACAGGTGACCACCCCCCCAACCATAAAATTTTTTTCATCGCTACTTCACAACTGTAATTCTGGTCCTATGAGGAATCAGGCCACCCCTGTGAAAGGGTTGAGAAGGGTCATGACCCCCGGGTTGAGAAGCTGCTCTCGATGAAGCCGTCGGGTTGGTGGGACGCAGCTGGAACTTGCATGACAGAATTGCATCCAGACAGGAGCAGAGCAGACAGCGGATATCCTAGCCTCCTGTTTCTCACCTATTCTTCCACGTCCCGACAATGTGTGAGCCTTTGTGAAAGTGGAATTCAGCGTGCCTTGTGAGGCTGATAACCTCAGCTTGAAGGTCAGTAGTTTGAAACCACCAGCTGCTCCGTGGGAGAAAGAAGAGGCTCTCTACTCCAGTAAAGATTTCCAGTTTTGGAGACAAGCCAGTCAGAGTGCAGTGAAGCAATGATAAAACATACAACTTTCCTCTAGTTCTTCAATGCTTCAAACACACACACACACACACACACACACACACAATCATGATCCCAATTCTACCTTACAAGTCCAGTTAGAGCAGAGGATGTACACCAGTACAGATAGAACCAAAAACATGAGAAATCCAGGACAGATGCTCCCTTCAGGACCAGTGGTAAGAGTGATGATTCCAGGAGGGTAGAGGGAAGGTGGGGTAGAAAGGGAGGAGCCTATTATAAAGATGTATAGTTAAGATTTCCTTCCTGGGGTATGGAGTGGGTGAAGGCAGGAGACATTGGACAGGGTTCGATATGACAAAATAATAACAATTTATAAATTATCAAAGGTTCACAAGGAAGGGGAGTGGGGAGGGAGGGGAAAACAAGAGATGCTGATACTAAGGGCTTACGTAGAAAAGACATCAGAATGATGAGGGCAACAATTGTACAAATGTGCTTGACATAAAATGAATGGATGTATTGTGATAAGAGTTGTATGAGCCCTCAAGAAGATGTTTTAAAAAAATATTTCCAGCTTCAGAAACCCACAGGGGTAGTTTTACCCAGATGTGTGAGGTAGCCAGGACTCAGAATGGACACAATGGCAGTGAGTTTGGGTTTTGTCTTTAAGGTGTGAGTTTATCTGTGGCCTGCCCTGCCTTGCTGGGCAGTGTGGCCCTGTCTGTCTCAGGTCTCCTGCATCAGACATAGTCCTCCAAAGAGACTGCTCTATTTGGTTGGGTGTCAGGTGGTCAGACTGCAGCAGAGCAACCTCTGGAACTCTCCCTGCCCCCCACTTCCCATGAATCTTGGGAGGTAGGGAGTGGGGAGCAAAGAGGGGTTAAGGAGGAAGCCCTATTTACTGGCTGATCCCAATTCAGCAGGTCTGGGTGGGGCCTGACATTCTGCATTTCTAACAAGTTCCAGAAGAATGAAGTGCCGAGAGAGCTTCTGGTACAGTCAGCCTGGGGTGTGGCTCATCCAGTGGTGCTTCTTAACCTCCCCCTCAAATGATTATCAGGCACTTGCCCAAACAGCTCAGCTGCATTCCAGGGACTTTAGGGCTAAGAAGACCAGGATTAAGGCATTGACCTGCAGGCAGGTCCCCTCAGCAGGACACATGAACCTGAAGGCCATGAAAACCCAAAAGGAAGAGGGAAAGGGGAGGAGTTGGGATGCTGTTAGATGAGGCCCACCTGCAGAGGGATAGGGAGGCTCTGGGTCATTAAACCTCCAAGGCAGTAAGCACCTTACCCCAAAGCCAATGCTGCGTGGTCTATTCTGACTCACAGCCACGCTGAAGGACAGAGTGGAACTGCTCCAGGGGGTTTCTAAGACTGCCCGTCTTTCTAGTAGAACGCCTCATCTTTCTTCTGTAGAAGAAAGGTTGGTGGTTGGTTTGAACCACCAACCTTTTGGCTAGCAGCTTGGCACATAACTCACTCCCCCCCCCTCCCCGCCCTCTGGTGCCATCTAGTCGACTGGGGCTGATGCATAACAGGATGGAACTTTGTCCCCTTCTGCACCATCCTCCCAGCGGTGGTCATGTGTGAGCCCCGTGGTTGCAGCCCTAGTGTCCGTCCACCTCGTCACGGGCCTTCCTCTCTGTTCGCTGCCCCTGTACTTTACCAACCAGTTTGTCCTTTTTCTAGGGACTGACAACACGTCCGAAGTATGTCAGACAAAGTCTCACCATCCTTGCCTCTAAGGAGCCTTCTGGCCACACTTCTGCTAAGACAGACCTGTTTGTTTTGGGGGAAGTCCACCGTACTTTCAATAATCGTGGCCAACCTCGCAATTGAAATTAGGATCCTCAGAACCACAGGAGTGTGTCTTATCTGTGTCAACAGGCCTCTGGGTGTGGTTTCCCAAGGGTATGTAAAGCAGTCAGTAAAAAAGAATCGGCTTATTTGAACTATTAAAAAAATCGAATGTGTGTGGGGTGAACTTGGCATCAGTGGGCTTAGCTGGGGCTAATGGGCCTCTGGTTGCAGTGCAGAAGTCGATGCTTTGGAGGCAACACACCAAGGGGATTTCTGACTCATTCGTGTAACCGGGGGCCCTCCCACTGCAAGATGTCACCGTGTTGAAGCAGTTGGTTGCTAACTGCTCCAACCCACCCAGTGGTGCAGAGAGAGAAAGACCTGGCTCTCTGCCCCTATGGATTAAACTCTGTCGGGCAGCTAGCTCTCCTTGCTTCAAAAGGGATGGCTCTAACACACCTACTCCGCTTTTCAAGACTGGCCTGAGAGACTTCTGGGTAACCCATCCTCTTCAGACACGTGGACTTCACCTCTAATACTGCTTCCTGCTGGAGGGCTTGCCTTTCCTCCACTTTCCTGCCTGCCCCCAAAGTCTCTGCTGCTGTTTGCTGGGCCACCGCAGGTAGCTTATGTCACCAAACGCTGTTGTTTGGTATTAACACATTGTCAATACCAGAACGTTGTCTCTGAACAAGGCTCTCTGAGGCCTGGATTTACTTACTCAGTTTTTGTTCTACCAGTGTGGCAGGGGTGTGAGGTGTGTGTGTGTGTGTGTGTCCGCGTGCGCTTCTGGCGGTGTTTGCAGAGAGGGATAACAGGACAGAGGAGATGAGGGATGGAGGCTGGGTCTTTTTTCTTGATGGAAATCCTTTGATAGGAACTGTGTCAGGTCTTAACCTTCTCCCTGCTGCCCAGTCCCCCACTAACCAGTCAACTCAAGGGCTGCCCACTGTGGAACAAGAGTGAAGGAAAATAGGTCCCTCCCTCACCATTTTCCAAGTCCCTGTCGGAGAAAATGGCTGGCATGCTCTGCGGCTAATCAAAAGACTTGCAGCTTGGGCCAGCTCAAAGGTGCCTTGAGAGAAAGGCCTGGCGATCTGTCTCCGAAACTCAGCCACTGGACATCCTACGGGATCCAGGTCAGTGCTGGCCCCAAGGATGCCCGTGAAAATGGGGAAGGGGTTTCTTGACTCCGTGCTCTCACTGGAAACAGCCATGCCTCCAACCATTCCTCCCCTGAAACAAACCATCACTGGATGGATGTGGCAGCGCCAAGGCCTTCTGGGGAATTCGCTCAGTGTCTTTCCTGTGTGTGATATCTGTGAGAAACAGGAAGCACTTTTTTTCCCCAATCTCGTTCACATAATAGATAAGATGAGAAATTAGCTGCTGGATGAGCAACCTGGGGGCTGTTCATTTTGTCACAATAAATACAGCTCCGCCAAGGCGGTGGCTGCAGACATGCAAGCACGCCTCTAAGAGTGCATGCCCGCGCTCTCCCTTCCCAGCCTCTGATCGCATCCCCAAAGGGGTGTCCTTCTCGGTTGTTCTCTCAGACCCACTGAAGGCTGCTCCCTGTCCAGACACACCAAAATCGGCACGGTTTTCTGGTCACCGAAAGCTTTTGCTTTGGGGGGACCCTACGCCCTTCTCAACCCAAACTCTTCACGATGGAGAGCTAGCAAGCCACTTACAAGCATCAGCATCTGTACCTCCGGAATGAGACCCTCTGTTTCATGACCTCTCCAGGGGATGCCCTTGCACACCTCGGGTCCCAAAGAGACAGAATGCCCGGTGTCAACCCAGGAGACAAGGAGATGGGAATATGGCATCTTCTTCAACTTCCAGACTCAAGGTGTAACATTTCATCTGGGAGCCATTGTCTCGGTACGCTCCTCACATGTGATCTGTTGCGGGCTGCGTTGCTGCTGAGTGGTAGTCACAGTTCATGTATCTGCTGGGAACCAGTAGATGGGATGTTTCAGGCTAGCCAGAAGAGACTCAGAAGAAATGTCTATCTATTTCTGAAAAGAAAGAGAAAGAGAAAGGAAGAAAGAAAAAGAAAGAGAAAGAAAGAAAACCCCAAACTCCTGGCTACAGAAACTCTGTGGATCCCAGGATGACCCCGTTCTGCCTGGATATACCTGGACTCACTCTGGGTCAGGGCTGGCTGACAGTGACTGGTCTAGGATACCAGGTTGCTGCTCTGTGTGCAGCAGTAGGGGAAATGACTCTGGTTTGCTGAGGTGGTAAAGTAATTGTTACAGGAATTGCCTGCCATTTTTGGAGAGAGGGGGAGGGGAGGTGTTCTGACAGAGGAAGGGGGTAGAACTTACCTGTTTGATGGCCTCTGTGGCTGTGATTAGCAGCTGAGTCTGCCTCTGACTCATGGCGATGATGGAACCCAGTGGATCCGATCCCTGTGTCTCACATTGACTGTTTTCAGAAGGAGATCACCAAGCCTTTCTTCCTGGTTCACCTTGTTTCAGTGAAACCTCTTCAGCGTGACAGCAACACACAAACTCCCGCTGAGAGACTTGGGGGGGCTGCACAGGAGGTGCATTGGCTGGGATGAAACATGAGTCTGGGGCCGGTGGGGGGGTGGGGGGAGGTGGGACTTGGAACAGGGAATCCACACCGTTCTTCTTTAGCACCTAGCTCAATGTTTTAAGACTCAGAAGCGGGTGGGGAGGTCAAAGAATGAGAAGAGCTCTGCTGACGGTGGCATTCACGTTAGAGGCGAGAGCGCGGCGGCACACGGGTTTCTTGAGGGAGCTGGAAACGGGGAGATATCCTGGAAGTGGGACTGGCGTGGCAGACCTGTGTCTTTCTCTGTCACTCCCCGCGTCCTCGGGGCAGCTTCTGGGATGATGAAGCAGTGGAGGCTGGTCAAGAGGCCGAGGCTGGTCATCGAACTGGAAGAAAGGAAGTGCCACCAAAGCAGGGTGCCCCCACCCCCCACCCCCAGCTTGTTGTTGTTTAATGTTTAGAAAACTAAAGAAAAGGAAATCAATTATGGGGCCTACCTGAATTTTATTTCCTCACCCAAAACCAAATTACTCAGCAAACTTATCGCTTGCTATTGCAGGCTTTGGTATTAAAGAAAACAATCAGGCGGGCAGGATTAATCTCTGACAGCTGCCTTATCTTTAACTTGCACCTTTGTTATTTTCTGATGAGCTTCTCCTTTTTTGCTCCTGCGTTGTACCATACCTCACTGGTTCCTTTCATTCGATCATCAGGCAAGAGCGGGGGACCTTTCAGTTTATTAAAAAACCTTTATTTGGGAAGAACAAAGAGGAGGGGGGGAGGCAAACAATGAGGTCAGACAATCTCCTTGCTGCCAGGAGTCACTCACCTGTTATTTAGAGTGTTATCAGTTCGAGGAGACGCGCTGCCCAGAGAATGAGGCTGACTCGGTCACACACACACACACACACACACACACACACACACACACACACACACACAGCTGGCTAGCGCACAGCAACCTCCACACAAAGTCCTTGCTGCCTAGCAAAGCTGCAATATTTTCTTTTGTTTCTAGGCTT